>CANXYI010126459.1:0-13468 GCA_948208565.1 Hura crepitans
TATATATATATATATATATATATATCTATATATGTATGTTAGTGTGGCTAAAGGTAGGTGTTTGCAGGATGGTTGTTTTAACATACTAAACTCTTTGACCTAATCTAAGTGGTTTTATTTTGTCTTTTTGTCATCTAATAATCCACTAGTTTACATTAAGAGTTTCACTATATCATGTTTTAGTTTGTTGTTATAGGGAGATTCTATCTAGGCATTTCTTAATCTTTTCTATGTCTTTAGATATGTTAAGGTTCTATCTGGTAGAAAATGTTTCTACTTATCTTCCTGTGATACACCTAAGTTATAGAATGAATTTTTAGTGTGCATGAATATTTTATATTATGATGTCAATATGTCAAATATGTTTTCATTGAAAGTAATTAGTATTACGATTAGTGGTCCATTGATTTCTCTTTAAAATATTCATATATCTAATAGGGCTTATGTTAATACGGTAAGTTAAGTGTAATAATCTTGTTCGGTTATGTCAAAGTACGGGTGTTATAGTTTGTTTTACCCCTCTAAATAAGAACAAGGGTTATTATATATTTTTGAATGATATATTTTGTTGTTCTCTACCAAATGTCAATGGAATATATTTTCTTAATCAAGATAAAGAAATTCATGAGATAAATACCAAAAGAACTAAAAATGATCGCTTAAATCCATCCTATCTATGGCAATGTCATTTTACATATCTAAGTTACACAAGTTAGGTAACTTAGGATCATTTGATTATGCATCATTTAAAGTATGTGGATATCTTTTGAAGGGCAAAATAACAAAAGAACCCTTTAGTGGTAAAGGATAATGTGCTATTTGTTTGTTGGAGCTAATACATACAGATGTATGTGGTCTAATGACTATATATGTGAAATGTTGATATCTTAACTTCATATCATTCATCGATGGTTATTCACAACATGCATATTTATATTTGATGAAATACAAATCTGAAGCTTTTGAAAAGTTCAAAGAATTCAAAAATGAAGTCAAAAAATTATTAGGAAAAATTATAAAATACTTTAATCAAGTTTAGGTGGCTAATACTTAAGCCATTTATTCTAAAGCAATTTAAGTGACAATGGGATTTTATCTCAATAGACTTGACATAATGGTGTATCTAAAAAGAGAAATCAAAATCTATTGGACATTGTTTAATCAATAGGCTTTGTAAAATTAACCAAGTCATTCTAAAGCTATACAATAGAAATTGTTATTTACGCATTAAATAAAGTTCCATCTAAATCAGTTGATGTTACACCATATGAGATGTGGTATAACAAGAAGCTAATTATTTAACACATGAAAGTGTATGATTACCTTACTTATGTGAAAAGGGCTGTGATAAGTTAGATGCTAAATCCAATAAATGACTATTTGTTAGATATCCTAAAGAGTCATTAGGATATATTTCTATAACCCATTGGAACTAAAATTGTTTATTTCAAAGCATGTTGTTATCTTAGAGAAAAAGTTTCTTTTGAAAGATGATAATGGGAGTAGAATAGAATTTGATGAATTTTAAGAAACTAAAATAGAAAATGAATAATAGATTGACCACAAACCTATTACTCACATTGATGAATTAATAGATATACCTACTACCACAAAAGCATATAGACATTCCATAAGGGTCCATGTTGTTATAGAGAGATATGAATTTCTCATACATGAGAAAAAACATGAGAATATGGTTGAAATGATGAGCCTAGTAGCTATAAAGAAGTTTAAAAAAATTTAAAATTGAAATTATGATTAAAAGCCATGGGATCTAAAATGTATTTCATGTATATTAACTAAGTATGGACTTTGGTTGATCCATTTAAAGGGATAAAAGCCATAGAGTGCAAATGGGTTTTTCAAAAGAAGATAAACATAGAAGGTAATATGATTACCTATAAAGCTCACCTTATCAGAAAAGGCTTTTATCAAAGACAAGGAATTAAATTTAATAAAACCTTTTTTACCTATGGCAATGTATAAATCAATTAGAATCTTACTTACTATTAATGCTCATTATGATAATGAGATACGGTAAATGGATGTGAAAATTGCTTTCCTTAATGGAAATCTAGTAGAAGATGTATATCTGACATGTGGCTTCATATCTAAAGATAGCAATAAGGTATGCATTCTTTAAAAATCCATTTATGGATTGAAATAAGCATCTAAGAGATAGAACATCCATTTGATGAGACAATTAAATAATTCACTTTCTCAGCAAATCCGAATGAACCTTACGTGTAAAAGAAGGTTAGTAGAGTGTAATCATTTCTCTTATGTTATATGTTAGCAACATATTGCTCATTAGAAATTATGTCTCAGTTTTCTAATCAGTTAAGATTTGGCTTTCTAAGCAATTCTTTATGAAAAAACTTCATGAAGCAACATATATTTTAGTGATAACGATCTATATAAATAAATTAAGAAGGTTAATATTCTTTCTCAATCAACATACATTGATAAAATGATAAAAAGATTTAGCATGGGTCTCTCTAAGAAAGGAAATATTACCATGCTTCATGGGAAATGCCTTTCCAAATCTATGTCTCAAAAAACACAAAAGGAGTGAGAATTTATGATTAAAATCCCATATGCATCTATTATAAGATTTATCGTATATGATATGCTATGTACAAGAACTTATGTGTCTTATGCTCTAAGTGTCATCAATAAATTTCAGTCCAATTATGTAGAGCAAATTTTAGTGGCTATGAAAAGCATCCTTAAGTACTTGAGAAGGAAAAAGTATATGTCTTTAGTATATAAAGAAAAGCATTTTCAATTAAGTAGGCATACAGATGCAAGCTTTCAATCTAACAAAGACAATTATAAATCCTAATGAAGTTATGTGTTCATCATGGGAGGAGAAGCAATTATTTAAAAGAGTTCCACATAGGCTAGTATTGTAGACTACACTAACAAGAGTGAGTATATTATGGCTTTAGAAGTAACAAAGAAAGTTCTTTAGATCAAAAAGTTTATCGCTGAACTAGGTGTTATTTAAAGCATTATTGATGTAATACTTATGTACTCTAATACAATGTGCCTATGGTATAAGCAAAGGAACAATGGTCTTATAAGAGGTTAAAGCTTGTTCTCAAATGCTACAATTTATCTGAGAGATAATTCATAAAAATTATATAAAAATTGAAAAGATCCTTACTATTTAGAATATTGGTAATCCTTTCACTAAGGCATTATCATATAACAAGTTTGATTACCATGTAAATTCCATGAGAATCATATACTTTGGTGATTGGTTGTAATATAAGTGGAAGATTTTTTAGTAGTTTGCCCTAGAATATTCATTTAATAAAGATAATTTTGTACATACATTCATTTATCAATGAATAAGGTATTTATTATTTATTACAAAGTGCTTATAATAACTCATTTGTCTGAATAGAATTCTTAAAATGCGTAATCAAGTCCATGGTATAAATGACATAGTGTAAAGGAAATCATGAAGAGTTTATAAGGTGAGATTCTTATTACATGCAAATGTGTTTATACCTAAGTCATAACATTATTAAAAAAGGACATTATTAATTTGAATAGACTAGCATATGTTATACTTCTTAACTAGTTCAAGCATAGTTTTTACAAGCTATAAGTATGATGATACTAAGGGTAAAATATGGATGCTTGTTTTAGAAATAAGTACATTGGAGGCCTTGACATGAGATCTTTACATAGAGACATAATCTATGTTAGTGAAAGCATTTTCATTATATCAATGATACAAGTTTCGTTGGACTTGAAATCACCAAAGTATCTTAGGTAGTAAGTGTTGTACTTTGATTCCATTACTTATGCTCCACCACGGGATATTCATAGCTTAGAGATTTGGTATAGCTTAAGCTATCTAAAGGTATGTTTAATGATCAATAGAGGATTCACCACCTAGATTATTATGGGATTTATCTCACTTTTATTAATTTTTTATTCAAAAATCCCTTAACAAAGTAGGGTGCCTTAGGAATGTGATTCATAAAGAGCATTTTGGGAATAAAGATTCTAAAAATAAAAGTTAAAAGATTCAAAGCTTAATTGGACATATTTAGTTATGTTTGGGTTTACACATTGTCTACACTTGTAATTGAATAAGATAAAGTTTTGTGAAAGTACTAGTTTCATGGTAACTACATATAGAAAGTTCATGGTTAAACAACTAACCTTCATACACTTAAGTAGCCATAATTCATGACTAAAAGCCTCTCTTGACTTGTACAAAAGTGATATTATTGATTAGGAATCAATAATGATTCAAAAGTGTTAGAAATCAAAGAATCCTAATACTAATGGGATTCCTTATTACTTTGTATTGCCAACATGTTTCAAAAGCCCAAAAGGTCACACACATGTAAAAAGTGTAACACCCCTTACCCCTCACCAAATCAAGATTTCAGTGAAGTATGCTACATAACCCAAGGTCATTATCTAAACCTTTACTTAGCCAAATTATAACCATCTTTTATACAATTCATGTTTATATTATTAATTCAATTTAAATTCATTACTACATTTAAACAATACAATTGTCATTTTGGATAATTATGCAAAAAATTATGACAGCATAATGGCTATCTAGTAGCTCTATCCTAAGTTTAGCTTTTAAATAAAAGCACTTCTAATATATCTCATTAAATGCTAAACTTCTTTTCTATAACATTAACATTATGCTTCACATTTAATACCTGAAAGTTACACTTCAACTTTTATCCAAAATTTTAAGTCACATATCTCATTAATCTCAATATAACATCTTTATGATATCAAGATGTAAAACTTTGTAACTTAACAATTTTAAAAAAATTCTATTAAAATAGGTAGCATACACAAAATATAATTATAATCCATAAGAGTCTAAAGTTGTAATGCTCAAAATTTCTCGAGTTATGAATAGTAATATTATTTCCCAAAACTTGAGTCACACTAATATTACTGAATGGAAGTATTAATTATAACATAATTATGGGTGAAATTTGTAAAAAAATTGAGGTCATTTAATGGTTTAAAAATGCAAGAAAAGTTCTCTCAATGGTTTCCTATGATAGTAACCTAGTTGAAGCTAGACAAAAATTCTAACAAAGTCGATGGTGCTATATTTAGAATTTTTTGACATCAGGAAGTAATTAAATGGAATCAGTTAAAGATGTAATTGTATAATTTAAATAATTTCTCTAAGAAATAAATTATGATTTTCTCAGGACACCGAAAACACACATTTTTCTAATTAATGGCATAAAAAGGGCATTAAAATGACAACATAAAGCTTTATGATTAAATAAGTGGCAAAGATCTAACCCTCTATTTCTACACATTTACAAGAATTTGCACTCAAATATAACCCAGAAAAGTCATCATCTTCCTCCCCTATTGTGAATTCCATTAGAGCTTTCTCTCCCACTATCTTTTACTTCTTCATACAACTAAATTATCCCATTCTCAATCAATTTTCAATCCAATTCAAGCCTTCACCACCCTCAAGTGCTAATTTTACCCTTAGTTTTGCATAAACATGGCTAGAATTGGAGAATTAACTCTTAAGTGAATAGTGCCAAGTTAACATGTAAGTTTTCAATATCCAAGTTTTATATTATTCTAGGATAGAATTCAATGAAAATTAGATGTATTAATTCTTAATTTTAAGTTTAGAATGCTGAGGAATTTATTTTGTATTTTTCTAATTCAAAAATCAATAAGTTTGTAGAGAATGAAGGAAATTTATGAGAGAAAGGCAAACCTAAGGCTTACAAAAGGTGCTATTAAAATGTTTTGGGATTGAATGTAAGTGAATTGAATGAATAATCAATTGACTTATTTTAATTCCTTAAGTCTAAGTGTATGTCATATGTGTGTTGTGTATGTGTAGTATGGAATTGCATGGGATTATGCCTTCATTGAGTATGTATAATCTTAAATCAATGTTTTTGAACATTGTAAACTAAAAAACTATAAAGAATTATAAATGGTAGGATATTGAACATTATGGTTGAATGATGTAGTTATTAGAATTAGAGAGATGTAAATGTGGTTTTGGGTAAAAATGACCTAATTGATTAAGTGAAATGATGTGGATTATGATAAATGGAAGGTAATGGACATGTATCTATTGTTATTATTTATGGATGAATGGATTGGTGTAAGTAAATGATGTGTGAACATGACTTGATGATGGATAATGATGTATTTATTCCTGAAATAGTTAAAAGAGTGATTTATTTTATGGAATTATGGTTTGTTAGCCATTAAAAATGTAAGGCCCATAAATTGAGGCTTTTTGAATAGTACCTCTAAAGTTTAAATAGTGTTCCTAGGGAGTTGGGACACCTATGTAAGGCCAAAATTGGTACATGAAACTTTGAAAAGCTAGAAAATGGGTAAAAAAATGAATTGAAAAATTTTGCAAAACCAAGAATTAATTTTGGGCCATAAGCTAGTGAATCATAGCCTTAGATAGACTTTGGCTAGGAACGACTCATGATGTGGCTAAAAACACCTAAAAATATCATATCATAAAGGTCAAAATCTTCAATCTATCTATTAGTGAAGGAATTTTAATTTTCTGAGGTTGTTAAGTAATTTTTCAAAATTTCTCACTTTTACATGTAATTAGTTAAAAAACTTATTAATGGAGTTTTGTTTTTAAATTTTACAAGCCTAGAAATGAGCCTAATCGAGGATTTTTTTTGAGTAAATGTGATGATTTTTAGAGGTGTAGATGAATTTTTAAAATTGCCCAAAGTTACATCTAAAAATGGATTTTTTTGAGTCACTCAATTGACACATGTTATCAACTGAACCACCTACTCCTATTATAAATAGCCCCTCCATACATGTGAGTCATCTTTCATATGCCAAGTCACTATCTCCACCATCTCTATCTAATTTTTTAAGTTAGAATTTCATTATATAGGTGTAAGGCAAAGTGATGTACAACAAAGGGATTTAAGGCCAAAAAAGAATGGAAAAGGATGCAAGATTACTATAAGTAAGTGAATTTGACATAGTACAAGCATGACATGATGTGAATATGTGTGAAATGCCATAAAAATGTGTATAGAATTATGAGTTTTATTATGTGTGAGTGTGAATTATTGATATAAGCATGGCATGATGTTATTTGTATATGAAAATAATGATATGTATGCGAATTAGGTGAGAAAAGCATGTGTATATACATGATATTATCATGGTCTAATGGTATGTTAGGGATGGCATGGCATTGATAAATGGCATGGTTACATGATGTAAAATGATGAGAAATGTAATGTATGATATTTATATGGTATGAAATGTGAGTAAATAAATGTATCAAAATGGTATAAGGCATGGTGAAGTAATGTAATGTAAATGTGAGAACAAATTAATGTAAGCAAATGTGTAAAAATTGAATAAGTGGAATGATATATTTTGGCTTAAAAGTGGTATGTAAATTTAATTATTTGAGGTAATAAAATAGATGGTAATTTGAGGTAAAAGATGATGATAAGTTATGATGAATAAATTGAGATGTTAGGTGCCATGGTATGGCATGAAAGTGATGATATTATGGCTTGAAGGGCATAGAAAAGGTTACCAAATGAATTGTGTGAAGTCACTTACAACTATGTCCTAAATTGAAAGTTACCCGTAACTGTGTCATGAAAAATGGATGTGTAAAAATGGCTTGTAACTATACCATAAAATGAACACATGTAATAACCTATAATAGTGGCATGAAATGAACATTAAAATGACCTATAGTAGCTCAATAATATGACCTATAACTATCTAAAAAAAGACCTATAACTATCAAGTGAAAATTAAGCAGAAGAAATTAACCTAAAATTGTATACTAGTAACATGAAAAAAAATAAAATACATGACATGTAATTGAATAAATATAATTAATAGAAAGTTGGCAAAATAGTTAGACACCTATTGGATGGGTTCATAGATTAATTAGAGATTAGTAGCTGCTAGAGATATTGGTCCTTCTAGGCCTTATTAATGTGATTATATAGGCGGGAGCAACTATTGAGGACCTAATATTTCAGCTCTACACATTCGGGTATTGAGGGGTTTACGGGACCAATCCTTACTATCCATTTGCTTGTCTATGGATATTGGGAGGTCCCACAGGACTAATCCCTACTATCCTTACTGTCTAGTATTAGGAGGTTCTTGTGAATTGATTTCTATTATCAAGCTAGGTAGGTATAGCTACCGAGGTCTAAAATATGGGCCACTGCACAGTTTTGGATTTCCCTATAATCTAGTGTCTTAAAGAATTGTCTATCTAGCTGGGCCTAAATAATGATAAAAGAAACACAATAAATAATGACAGTCAATAACATTTAGAAGTATGGAAAATTAAAGTAAAGGTATGAGATTAGTAAATATAGTAATGAGTTAAGATGATAAAATAATATTATTTTTAAGACATAGACTCCATACAATGCATTATACATTCATGGAATGTGTGATGTGTTTGTATGTAACCATGGCACATTAAATTCACCACTGACTTTTATACTCAGCCTATTAGTGTTCTGGTGCATATGTAGCTAAAGTGTAGTTGTACATCCTCTACAATTTTGCAGTGTAGTAGTATTAGCACTTGACGGTATATTTTTAACATTTAATGGTTTTATAAAGGGCACTTATATATGTGATGAGGGTTTTGGGCATAGTTAGAATAGATGTTGAAGTTGTATGTAAACGTTAAGCTAAAGTTGATGATATACATAAAGCCTTTATTTGAATACTTTTATTTTTTGTACTTTTTATTATTATGGGCTTGAGGCCCTGTGTGTTGTCTATGGCATTGATAATGATGTGTGATGATATTAGAGGACTAGTAGGGTCCAAGTGATGATAGATGTTGATGATATTATTTAATGTGTTCTTTTTACATGTGTATATTTTGCTAAATGTTACTCGGGTAGCCGTTATGTTCCACGAATTTTTACTAAGTTAATTACTGATCATAATATGGATTTTAATCTTTGTTATGACCTGTATAATGTTGTTTAAGGATTAGACTAGAGTTTTAAGAAATATCTATTTAATAAATAAGCAAAATCACAAGTGTTAAATGAATAACGCCCTAAAGATATTTTAGGAATAGGGACTAAGTGGGAAGTGACATCACCTATCGGGTTTCTTCTAAAATCAGGTAGGGGTGTTACATTAGGTGGTATCAAAGACTAGGTTTAGGTGTTTTTAGGTATTTTACATCAGTGCCAGTGTCTTAGATTTGATTTTTTTGATAAGCTACACTACAATAAGGTTGATAGTTTATTGTTCTTTTGTAGTAATACAAGATGAGTGAAATAGACTCCAGTAGAATGAGGAGAAGAGGTAGCAAGCAATGCTTCTACCACTATTCAGAGAGTAGTAGCTAGTGTAGCTACACTCGAGCTCAGTGATGCTGCACAATATATTTAAAGCTTATGAATTAAGAATAATTACTTGGATAAAAAAGGTAATTTGAATAAATGTAATATAATTTATCACCAATAAGTCTATGCGAACTACAACCCTTGCAACCGGGAGCCCGTGCAGACCACATGATAAATCCTTACATAGCAACATATACTTTCATGCATGATAAAATCAATGTTAACATAATGGTAAACAAAATCATATAGATTATAATAGGACATCAAAAATACAAGCTAATGCTTACTAGATATAGATCCGTGCAGACCAATTAATCATATTTATATAGGAAATATAAGTCTATAGGGACCTTATCATGATCGTAATTAATAAATCAAAGTTCATGTAGACCACATCATAAGCAAAATTAAATCTATTAATAACCTACTCCTTATGATCTAAAGTGAGAATATAATGGTATTTCCTCACTTACAACTAACCTTTGAAGATCATCGGCATATGAAAGCTACATGAAAGATATAATAGATCTCAGATATTACCTGAACGAATGTACTATCCAAGCAATAACACAAGAGTATGGAAGCTTGGGAAGAACTTTTTTTATAAAGCTAATGGGTCAAGTGAATGTATTTCCATTCTAGATTTTTCTCTAGAATATGATGTATACGTTAGAGGAATCAATTTTTCTTGCCTCTCTCATTTTCTCTATGTTTGAAAGAAATATTTATATCTATAGGTTTTGGTTATTCTAATTCAAAAAGAGATCCCCCTTGTAATAAGATTTTGAATCTAATCTAAATAGGAAAAAATCTACTTCTGGAAGCCTTTTTCCATCAACAGGTTTGTGCGAACATGTTCGTACTAGTCTGTGCATACTAAGTTTAAATACACCAGTTTGCAGGCTTTGTGGGCTAAGTATTAGGCCTATTTTTTGTTTGTTCTATATGGACATTGTCTAATAAGTCCATGTGAACCTATCTCCTGAAGGCTTATGCAATTGTTTGAGAGCCTATCTTTAGCTATCATCATGGGTCAGGAGTGAGGTGTCTACAGTTGCCCCCACTTTGGTGTATGCTGTGTAACAACATTACATATCAAATTACATGAGTTAATAATACCTACCTGTTATAAAGCGACACCGAATATGAATGCTTGCTGCTTCTGATAAGACTATTGTTGACTAGGCTTTGATATAAATTTTTGATTGCCTTCTAAGGCTAAACCTGAAGTAGTGGATTGTCTTATAAGGCTAAACCCAAAGTAATGGTTAGCTTATAGGGCTAAATCTAAGGTAGTGGATTGGCTTATAAGGCTAGATCCAAGTTTAAGTATTGAACTCTAGGTTGAACCTAAAAATGTGGGATTGGACAATGAGCATCCAATCTTAAAACTATTAGATTAGATGCTGAGTTGATAAAAAAAAGTGTTGGATTGGATGCTGAGTTGATCCTAAAAGCATAAGACATTAATTTGATATTGAAGATGTCATATTGTATGTTTGGCTTTCAAGAAGTGTCTTGTGAAGTCCTTAGAGGTCATATGGTTGTAAGTCCATATGGACGAAGATGACAAATGTCCATTGTAGATGATGAGGAGGAAGGTCTGTGCGAACATAGTGGAGGAAAGTCTATATAGACTATGTTTAAACAAAGACCGTGCAAACTTAAAATTCGCAAGTCTGTGTAAACCTATCATGACAGAGTAAAAATTACTCATTTTTCCTCTTCTTTCCTTATTTGCAATCTTTTTAGTTTTTTTTTTCTCCTTCTTTTCCTCTCACTTGAAAGTTCTTCCTAATGCTTCTCACACTGCCGGTGGTTCCCATTCATAGTCCTCTGATGAAAGTGGGGAAACTCTAATGATTGACCTCATCCTAATAAGAGTAAGGACTTATTCTTCCCCTTATCTTCTAGTGGAGGACATTTCCATGCTAATTTCAAATGGTTTTACTCCTACTACAGCCATCAACCATCCTCAAAACGTCACTCTAGTGAATGGAGCTATGTTTGGTTACCTGATTCCACTTTTACCGGATTTGATGCACCATGCTTGTTTAAAAATTTACCCCTAGGTGTGTTTTCTTTCTCTTGTGTACCTCATTAGGGTTTTGATTTGATTTTCCTCCATTTTTTGTGATGGGAACTATCTCTAGTTTGATTGGTCCATATGGACCTATTTTGTTAGGGCATACTAGGTCCGTGTGAACCTTGCCTGCAATTATTTATTCTTGCATCATTAGAATGTGATATAAGATGCTCCTACATGTGATAACCTAAGAAGCCCATGTGGGCTTTATTGGTAACCTCTATATGTCCATGTAGACTTATATCTACTTGTGAATATGGTCTATGTAGACATATGCCTCTGTATGTTTTTATTCGTGCGGTCCTTATTATGATTGTTCTTATAGTCCGTGCAGACCTATTATAGCTCTTCCTTTTATGGTCTATGCCGACCTATTTTTAATATGTTAGTCCATTTGGATAATTATTGTCTTTGTCTCTTTTTTTCTTTTGTAGACACATCTCAAGTGTGGGGGTACTCTTTTTAGACCTCAAAATTGGTATTCGACCATGCTTGTGTAGGCGAAGAATAGAGTCAGAGCTATTGGATTTCAAACCTTTTTGGAGCATCTTTTTGGTAGACACTTTCATTGTGATTTATAAGCTTTGAGAGCAATGCTAGATATATGGATGGACACCACACATACCTTTCATCTAGCATTTAGAGAGATAACCATAAATCCCTTTAACTGGCTCTTTATTCCTTAGGTACCACGCACAGGTTGTGCAATTGAATTCCATGTCTGTTATCACTATCCTTCGCTCCGACTATAAGATGTGAGGGAATTACTGGGCTTTGTTCCTCAGGATCATGTGAGGAACATTTGATAAACTAATTTACATGAGAAATGGGTAGATGAGGCCCCTTCTAGTCAGCTGGAGGTCGATCAATACACTCGTTGCTTTATTTTTTAACTCCTGTGTACCACACTTTTTGCCAATGCCAATGGTACAATGAGTTAGAGCTTTCTTCCTGTCTTAAAGGAAGTTGATAAAATTGGTTCCTAGAAATTGTACTATTCATCTCTCATATGGGTATTTTCAGAGCTTAGACATGGTTGTTCGCACTAAGAAGAGCCATTGGTTTGTTTAAGGCTTTGTATCTAGTGTGCTGGTAAATGATTCGTTCTGATCCTTTTCTTTTCACATGCAGCCTTTTTATGAATTTAACTCTTGCATTTTTCTTCTTGTTGTAGGTCTGGGTGTATAAGCTTTATTTGTTATTGTGTCCTTATGAACTTAATGTGCCCCATCAGTATTTGGTAATGGATAGGTGGGTTTGACCATCTTCAGGCCCTTGAAATGCTACTTTACTGATGCAACATTGCCACTACCTTAGTTCCAAGGTTTGGACTGATGTAAGTATCTCCTGCGTATAAAAAAATTCATTATTAGCAATTTAGTCAATTATAACTAATACTCACCATTGCATGTTGACTTGGCTTAGTGGGTTTTTCTGATTGAGGAATTGCTGACTTTTTTATGCTCTATTAGAGAATTATCCTCTCACTATATTTTGTTAACCACTATAGAGGCTTACTCCTAGTTTTTGGAGAGAGAATCCTAAACTAGCATCTAGGGCTCAATGCACACCCTATTCCTCATAATCTTGTTATCTCAATACAATTTAGGAGGTATATAGATAACCTAGAATTTGTGCAAAGCATGACAACAGAGATCCCAAGATACACACTGATAGATGGTGCTGAAGAGAAATACCTTTCATGGGCCTCCATGCATTTGCTCTCACGAGTTCTTTGCACATCTAGACCTCTTCTTTTTGCTTAGTTCTCAATTTATTTTTACAACGATCTACTATTTGTGTGTTGTATTGTATCTCGTTGTTGCTCCTGGGGCTGGCCCTTCTTCTTCATGGAAATAATGGAGAACTACCCCTAGTTCTCCTAGCTCCTAGTTCTCATCACCTCTTACACAATGCAAAGTTCTTAGTTTATCTACTGGTCAGCCCTCATTGCCTACTGAGGTCATTAGCACTTTGACTAACATCC
>CANXYI010126497.1:0-23232 GCA_948208565.1 Hura crepitans
GGGTAGTGGTCCTTGAAAGAAGGCAAGGCTGAAGGGGCAATTGGAGTGATTTTATACTCTAAATGATGGCAAACTCTTCCAAGGTTGGACAAATCTCTTTCTAACCAAAGATGAAAACATGGAAGACATAGTCCTAGTGTCGCACTATAGCATTTAAGAAATTAGGGTCGACCCGAACCTTCCTAAAAAACCTAAGAGAAGAAAAGGGCACAAGAATAGGGAAAGCCTAAGAGGACTTTGATTCTAAAGTCTTAGACAAATCCAAGTGGAAAGAAGACATAATGAGAATATATGGAGAGAAGATTAAGAAAGAGGGGTATTTATTAGTCAAAAATCCCATGCCTCTTCTTATCAGGAATGTAAATCCAAAACACGAGAGGAAGTCTGCAAGGACCTAGAAACGACATCATAGTCCGTGTAGACTAAGAGGTATATGTTTGCACCATCGCCATACAAGGTCTGTGACAATATTTGGGCAATGTCTACCTAGACTAAGTCAACCTAAGTCTACCTGAACCAAAAATGATTTTAAGACTGCACCTCAAGTTCATACAAGTGCACAAGGTAAAATAAAATGCCCATGATAAATGAAATTCGAAGGCAAATGTACTTTAAAGAAAATTAAAATATGCGTACGAAGTTTGAAAGTTTGGAAATAGGAAGTGACAATTCCTGTTCCCAACTAAAATAGGGGAGATGCCTTACATTCTACTCCCCTACATGACAACAAGAAAATAAAAAAAAAACAAGGAAGGGGGGGTGCCTCCTAGCCTATTCCTCAAAATCATCTTCCTCCTCTGTGTGCTCATCTTCAGAGGAGATTACAAGCTTCTCGGCCACCTTGTAGTCTCTTACTTTCTTTTAGGCCTCGCATCGGGCAGTAACCTATCTTGATAGCTCATTTTACAAGAAAAATGGAGGATCAATGTAACATACATAAGTAACATAAATGACATACATAACACATATAATATACATATGTAATATACATAACACATATAACATACATATGTAACATACATAACACATATAACATACATATGTAACATACATAACACACATAACATACTTATGTAACAAACATGACACACATAACATATATATGTAACATAAATGACATGTATAACATACATATGAAACATAAATGATATACATGACATACATAACATACACGACATGCACAAAATTAATAATTACAAGAAAGCTACTTGTAGTAAGCACCTGGGTCTCATCGACCATGGCCCTCCTGAATGCCTCCACCACTTGGGCGGTCCTCTCTATAGGAGCCTTCTTCACCTAATCAGAGGAAAGAAACATAAGGCATATGCAATAAAAGACCTAAGTAATGCAAATGACAAGCCCAATAACCTTACCAGTGTGGTGTTCTTAGGCTCAAAGGCCATTAGCCAGCTCTCGTCTATATAGAGTCGAGCAAAAGATAGCTCCCCATCAATGCATAGTGTATGTAGCTCAATTTTAGGACATCTAACAAGGTCCCTATCACTTCTTCAAGCAAGGGGGTCAGACTCGCAGATAGACCTAGAACTCTATAGTGAGCAGAGGGAGGTGAGAACTGAGAGCTGAGAGAACTAGGAGCAATTCTAGGTCACTTCCTCAAGGAGGATAGGCCAGCCCTAGAGACAGTAGTAGACTATAATGCCACACATAAAAATTAGAAAATGTCATGAAAAAGAATAAAAAATTTAGAAACTCACCTGAAGCGGAGGAGGTCCTGACGTATATGGAACCTGCGAGAGCAAATGAGTCAAGGCCCAAGAAGTGTAGCCCTTAGCACTATCCTCTACCAATGTGGCCCTTGAAATCCCCATAATCATGCCTTACATGAACTCCAAATCATCTACATATCTCCTGAATAGTATTAAGTCAAGAGGGTTCAAAGGAATGAGGTGAACATCAGGCCCTAAGTGCCAACTCACCACTCATTCGCCTAAAAACCAATATTATATTTCTAGAGTAGTCAGTGGAAAGTGGAAAAAAGATAATCCTCTGATGAAGTATAGAGGAGGAGGCAGTTCATCGATGGGAAAGACCCACTAAGCTAAGTCAATCTGTACAAGTAAGCATTAGTTACATGTGAATAAGTAGTTAACAAATTTTTTGACTTAACGCATAGGAAATACTCACACCGATCCAGACTCGGGAGCTAAGGTAATACTGGTGCTACATCAGTGAAGCCGTGTTCCATTGGCCTGAAGAAGGTCACACCCATCTATCCATCACTAGATAGCGGCAAGACACATCTAGCTCACAAAGATGAGCTAATAAATGAAGTTTATTAGCCCATACTTAAAATAATAAATAACAATGTCACAAAGAAGTTCTAAAGAAACATGAACATAGAAAAAAGGAGTTGCTTACCAAGACGCCTAATACGAAGCCCTGAACAAAGTGGTGGCTTTTCTTAGTCTGCACAGCCATATCTAGTCTCCTGAACATCCACTCGAGAGAAGAGTAGCACTAGTTCTAGTTGCTGATCTTATCAACTTTATCTAAGATAGGAAGGAAGCTCTAGCTCACAGTGTTGTTGGTGTTGGTGAAGAGAGTGGGACCCATTAAGTACAAAATAAAGCACCGAATATACTAGTCCACCTCAGGCTGACTTGAGGGGGACTCCTCTCCCTATCTCTCCTACAAATTAGTGCAGCGAATACTTCAACCTCTATCTTAGGGAACAAAACCCAGTAGTTTCTTCACCTCTTGTAGCCTCAAGGATGGGTGATGTTAGCAAGCATCAAAGGCAATCGTGCATTTGGTGCAGAGAGCCCTAGTGATAAAGGCCCAGTCAAAGGGGGGTGATTGTTATCTCACTGAAGGGCAAAAAGAAGGTGTGGGTGGTGTCTATCCACCTATTTAATAGTGCCCTCAAAGCCTATAAATTGCGGTAGAAGTCTTTGCCCATAAGGTGATCTAAGAAGGTTTGAAAATCAGTTGACTGAACCCTATTCTTCACTACCACTAGCATAGTGGAATACCATTGTTGGGGTCTAAACAAGGTACCCCCACACTTAAGGTTCATCTACGTAAGAAACAAAGTAGAAGTAAACAAAAGTTTACACGAACTAAAATTTTTGAAAATAGGTCTATAGGAACCAACGAAAGCAGACAAGATAGGTCTATATAGACCAAGGAAAGTAGACAAGACAAGTCCACACAAACCACACTTATAGACACATGAAAGTCTACATAGATTATAGACACAAGCAAACATAGGTTCGCACGGACATAACACAATCAACCATAGGTCCGCACGAACTTCATGAGATAGAGTACTAGAATAATCACTTAACAAGTTCTAAAGCAAAGTTAAAAACTAGGTCCATATAGACCAACATTCCTAGTGATCTAGGTCTGCACAGACCAATCGTGCCCTAGCTTACTTAGTTTGCACGGACTTATCGAACCAAAAAACTTTGACAACATAAAAACATAAAAGAACTCGATCAAAATGGCCAAGGAACACATAAGGGATGGAAAACACACCTGAGGGTAGACTTCAAAGCAGGCGTGATGCACCAAATTTGTTAAAATAGGGATCGGGTCACCAAACACAACCCTATTCATAGGACCATCATTATGTAGCCAGTTGATAGTGGTAGACGGCAGAAAGCCGATCGGAGTTGGCATGGAAATGTCCTTTGGCAGAGGAGGAGAGGGGACTGATCTTGTCCCAGGTGGAAGGAGGATAATGGTTGGAGTCTCTTTGCCACTAGAAGATGATGAATGAGAAGCACTAGCCACCTTAGAAGCCATTAGAGAGTCCTTGTTAGAGAGAAAAATAGTAGAGAAGGGAGACTGGAAAGGACACAAATGAGAAATGAAGAGGAAAAAAGATGGTTATAGTTTTGACATGATAAGTCTACGTGGACCTCGCACTGTTAGCTCGCACGAATGACTTCTTCGTCAAGACTGCACGGACCATAACTCGCTTTGTTCATAAGAGTCAGGCATAAAAAGAGTTCACATAGACTCACTTCAATATAAGTCTACACAGACCATGACCAACAAAGTCCGCACGGACCTTTAACTACCAAAATTCAAAAGAACAAAAGGAAAAGGGGAATGCCTCTCAAAGGCCAAACTTACTCTCTTCATAATTAAACTAATATTTCATTTCCTTTTTATAGGATTGACTTAAAGTTCCATCCATAATCTTGGATTAACCACAAGTTTTATCCATAATTGCGGAGCAACCCTGAGTTCAATCCATTGATCATGGATCAACCTCGAGTTCAATCCACTAATTTTGAATCCACCTCAAGTTCAATTCTCTAATTTTGGATCAATGCCAAGTTCAATCCATTATCTCAGGGTTTAGCCTTGTAAGCCAATCCATCCTTTAGGTTTAGCCTCGTAAGCCAATCCATCCTCTGGGTTTAGCCTCGTAAGCTAATCCATCCTTTGGATTTAGCCTCATAAGCCAATCCATCCTCTAGGTTTAGCCTCATAAGCCAATCCATTATTCTGGGTTTATGCCTCATAAGCTAATCCACAGTCGATATTGAAGTCTACATCAAAGCCCGCTCAGTAATATTATGAGTAAAAGAAATTAATAGGTAAGTATCCCTAACATAGATACTTTGATATGTACTATTGATACACAACACACACCAAAGTGGGCACAACTATAGACACCTCACCTTTAACCTATAATGATAGCCAGAGATAAACTCTCAAGCATAGTATAAAGTCATTAAGAGGTAGGTTCGCACAGACTTACTAAATAATGTCTGAATGGACTAACTACGTGAACAGGCTAAGATCCAGCCCACAAAGCCTATAGACTAGCATACCAAAAGCTTGGTCCATGCGAACTAGTACGGATAAGTCCGCATAGACCTACCAATGGAAAGAGCACTCTAGAGGAAGAATTCTACCTATTCAATCTAGAAGCTAGAATCCCATTAGGATAGGGACTCCTTTCTGGACTAAAATAGGAAAACCTAAATAGACTAAGTATACATACTTCTCTACATCAATAGAGAAGAGGCTAAAAAATTGCAATAGGAAATATACATTCAAACGGTAGAAACACATCCAGGAGGTTAGAGAGCTTGAACTAAGAGTAACTCAAACTATCTTCACCCAAACCTTAAGACTTTTGTGCTATTGTTTGAAAAGACTTCTTGTTCAGGTAATATCTAAGGTCTATTACATGTTTCTAGATATCTTGCAAGCCTATGATCTCTAAAATTAATGTATAAGTGAGGTGGTACTTTGTTATCCCCACTTCTATTCATGATAAGTAGGCCATTATAGTAATATACATGATATGGAATTGATTCTTATAGCCAAAATTAAGTATGTTGCATGATGTTAATAAATCATTACATGATTATGATCATATGCATGATTAGGTCCGCACGGACTTGGTTGCTTTAGGCATAAGCATGATAGGTTAGTCCACATGGCCTTCTTCCCTTAATGTGAATATGGTAAACTGGTCCACACGGACCTATATCCAGTAAACATAATTTTATATTTTAAAGTACTTTGTTATATGTTAGTTTATAAATGTGAATTAGTATACTCATATGTTAATATTAAAGGTATATAATTATGTGCATGGGATTGAAAGATAGTCCGTACAGACTCCCTGTCACAAGGGCAATACGTCTATATGGACTTATACATGGTGAATTATATGATGGCTCTCCAGAGTAAGCTTTGTTTGTATAATCAATAGCCTTTGAGTCACTTATCTTAGATATGTTCATATTCTATTTATCATGTGTCAATGCTTATATAACCTTGATCTAACCTTGTTTGGCTTTATTGTTCTCTGAGTTATCAATTGAATTCCTTTGCTAGATCGAATGTTGGAATGGACTTAACCCTTCCCTAGATATGGTATGCACGGACTAATAATAGACCTCCTTGATTTTTGCATGGACCAGGTGACACAACAGCGGGACTATTTTAGTGCTATGTTTTGTTTCTTTGGTTTTGTACCATTTACACTTCATTGCTTATTTTGGGGTTGTAATAGCTAGTAAACAACTTGTTTTACACACTAAAACATAAATTTCATGTCAAATAGTTTATACATAATTAACCGGTGTTTTATAATAAAATGGATTTGCATTTCCTTATTCAAAAGTCACAATCACTAAATGTATTTTAATAAAGGCCAATCTCTTAGAGATGGGAGTTGGACAACTACCGCCAATTCTTATGGAATTATAGGTAGTTGTTAGGTCAATTAACAAATAATTAATAACCCATTTTTTTGATATACATACGCGTATTATATTTTGTAAATATTGCAATTTACTTCCTTACATGAAAAAAGTGATACAACTTAAATTAAGAATGATGCATGCTTAATTGATAAGGGACTGATAAATGTTACAATATACATGGACAACATATTATTGGGGCATAAATAAGATCTAAAATTCTAAACCTTTCTAGTATAAAAGATTAGAGGTCCTGGTGTAGAGGCCTGATGGTGACTCCACTAACCATTCTCATCCCCGGTAAAACATCATAATTCTCTATAGGTCACTTTGGTTATACATTGATTACAAATAACTAAATAAGGTGATAGTGAAGAATAAATATCCACTGCCTAGGATTGATGATCTCTTTAATTAACTCAGAAGTGCTAGTGTATTTTTGAAGATAGATTTGAAATTGGGGTACCATTAGTTGCGAATCAAGGAGTTAGATATTCCTAAAACTACTTTTAGAACTAAGTATGGGCACTATGAGTTCTTGGTGATGCCTTTTGGACTTACTAGTGCCCCTACAGCTTTCATGGACCTAAAGAATAGGATCTTTAAACCTTAACTAGACTAGTTTGTGGTAGTGTTTATTGAAGATATTCAAGTCTAGTCTAAGACTCAGGAGGAACATGAACAACACTTTTGAACTATGTTACAGGCTTTGAGAGAGAAGTAGTTGTATGCTCAATTGGGTAAATATGAATTTTAGCTGAATGAAGTAGCCTTTTTAGGCTATATTGCCTCAATAAAAGGTATCTGAGTGGATTGAAACAAAGTTAAAGCAGTGTTAAAGTGGAAATCTTCTAGGAATATGACTGAGATACATAGCTTCCTAGGATTGGCTTGTTACTACATGAGATTTATAAAGGGTTTCTCAATGCTTGCAGCTTCATTGACTCGGCTATTAAGGAAAGATATGAAATTTGAGTGGGATGACAAATGTTAGAAGAGCTTTGATAGATTAAAGGTGATGTTAGCCCCTATCCTCACTTAATTAGAATAAGGAAAATATTTTGTCATTTATAATAATGCCTCACATAATGGGCTTGGTTGTGTCTTGATACAAGAAGGTAAAGTGATAGCTTATGCCCCTAGACAACTAAAGTCACATGAGAAGAATTATCTTACTCATGACCTAGACTTAGTCGCTATTGTCTTTACACTAAAAATCTATAGACATTACTTATATAGTGAAAAATGCTACATCTACACTGATCATAATAGCGTGAAATATCTCTTCACATAAAAGGAGTTAAACTTGAGGAAGCAATGCTAGTTAGAGTTGATAAAAGATTATGATTGCTTGATAGATTATCATTTAGGAAAGGCAAATGTAGTTGTAAACGTATTAAGCTAAAAGTTCATGGTGGCTATAAGAGCAATAAATGTAAGAATGGAGTATATAGGAAAAGATGCTATCTTAGTTGAGCCACAAATCAAGCTAGATTTCAAGCAACAAATTAAAGAGGCACAAATGCAAAATGAACAATTGGTGTAAACCATAAGTAAATTTAAAGAGGGGAAGACTGCTAAGTTTGAACTAAAAAAAGATGGATGCTTATATTGTTATGGTAGATTATGTGCACCCGACACAAGTGAGCTGAGAATACAAATTTTGAAAGAGGCACATGAAGCTCCTTATTCCATACATCCAGGAAGCATAAAGATGTACCTAGATTTGAAGCCCTATTATTGGTGGCCAGGAATAAAACATGATGTAGCAGAGTATATTCCCAAATGTTTAACCTATCAATAGGTAAAGGCTTAACATCAAGTCCCTTTTAGATTTTTACATCCAATAGCAATACTAGAATGGAAATGGGAAAAAGTTCCTATGAATTTTATGATGGGATTGCCAATGAGTCAAAGAAAATGTGATGTTGTATGGGTGATTATGGACCAACTTTCTAAAATAGCTCATTTTATCCCTCTGAGGATAGACTGCTCAATTGATAAGCTAGCACGATTGTTCATGGAATAAACTATGAGATTGCATTGAGTACTAGTAACAATTATTTTAGATAGAGATCTTTAGTTTACTTATAATATTTGGAAGAAGCTATATAAAGCTCTAGGGTCCTCGATTGACATATAGTATAGCCTTTTATCTATAGATGGATGTCCAGTTAGAAAGTGTGACACAAGTACTAGAAGATATGTTACACAACTATGCCATAAAGTCCAAAGGACTTTAGGACAAGTACTTATCTTTGGCTGAATTTGCATACAATAATAGCCATTAGGCCAGCTTGGGTATGGCACCTTATGAGGCATTATATGGTAGAAGGTGCAGAACTCCTATTTATTAAAGTGAAGTGGGGGAAAATAAGATTATAAGACTTGATTTGGTCAGAGATACGGAAGAGAAAGTCAGGGTTATAAGAGATAGATTAAAGACTGCCACCAACTGACAAAAATCATATGCTAATTTGAAAAGGAAGGATATTAAATATAAAGTTGATGAAAAAGTATTTCTTAAGGTATTACCAAGGAAAAAGGTATCAAGTTTGGTAAGAAAAGGAAGCTTAGTCCGAGATTCATTTGCCCATATGAAATTGCAGAATGTATGGGACCATTGGCATATAGATTAGCTTTACTGCCTGAGTTATAGCAGATTCATGATGTGTTTGACATCTCTATGTTTAGGCAGTACGAAATTGATCCACCCTATATGATACCTACAGAAGATATTTAGGTGCAGCTAGACAAGACTTATGAAGAAGAACTAGTGCAGATTTTAGCGAAAGAGGTAAATCAATTGAGGAATAAAATTATACCACTAGTTAAGGTGCTATGGAAACACCACAATATAAAAGAGACTATATAGAAAGCAAAGAGTAGATGAAGGCTCAGTACTTGCACCTATTCTCTCCAAGTAATTTTGAGGATGAAATTTCTTAAGAGGGGAAGAATTGTAATGCTCATAAATTGAGGTTTCATAAATAGTACCTCCAAGGCTCGAATAGGTTTCTATGGGATCTGAGACACCCTTGTAAGGCCAAAGATAGAGCATATTGGTCATAAAACATTGATTGGCTAGAAAATGAAATAATATAAAAATTTAGCAAAACCAATAATTCATTTCAGGTAGTAAATTGGTGAATAGTGACCTTAAATGAGCTTAGGCTAGGAATGACCTAAGATGTGCCTAAATATACCTAAAAATATCATACCCTAAAGGTACAAAATTCCATTGAGTTCATTAGTGAAGGAATTTTAATTTTTGAGGTCGTTTGATAATTTTTAACAATTTCTTGTTATAACGAGTGAATAATATGCCCACTTGCCATTAGAGTTTGGACTTGCAATTTTATAAGGCTCTAAATGAGCATAATCGAGGATTTTTGGAATAGAAGTAATTATTTTTAGAACTTTAAAATAATTTTTAAAATTTAATGAAGTTTAAGATGGAATTGGAATTTTTTAGGCTATTAGATCACCACGTGTCACGATCTAACCATGCCACTTACTTCATACATATACCATTAAACATATAGGAGGCCATATGTGTAAAAAAAGCCATCCTCGACCTTCGTCATGCCACAAAGCTGATGCCACCTTAAAGAAATCCTCCCCACCATTTTTGCTTTCTCTCTCCACCAAAACACCATAAAACCTCACATATATTATATGAATATGACCCTTTATAGCCCTTAGAATCAATTTCTGGCCTTAAAATTGCAAGAAAATGGCTTATTTGGAAGATATGGCTATGGAGTGGATAGTTACTTTTTAGAGTGAAAGTGGTTCTTTCATATTTTTTATTTTTGTTTCAAGTAGCCTTGGTTATTCTAAGAAAAAGAATGTTTGTAGATTTCAATTTTGAGCTTTGTAGAATTTTATATGAATATTATAAGATTAGGGTTCCATATGTAGGTTTAAGAGGGAGTGAGGAAGAATAAAGGGAAACAAGGCATTAAAAGGGTGGAAAAGGGTGTAAAGCTACCCTAGGTATGTGAATTTGATGTGATAAATGCGTGTTGTCATGTGAATATATGTGTACATGCATGAACATGTGTATAGAATTGTTAGTTTATGCATGTGTGTGCATGGTTAGTTGGAATAAGCATGCCATCATGTATGCTTAATGTTATAATGATGATACGTATGTCATTTAGATGAGAAATACATGTGTATGTGCATGGTATATATGTGGTCAAATGCATGACATATATGTCATGGCATGTGCATGCATGTATGGTATATAATGATTATCGAAAATGATGAGTAATGTGGGTTAATAAGTATATACCATGAAATGTGAGAAATAATATGTGATAATCGATATATAGATGATAAGTTAGCTTATGGCATAATATGGAAGTGAAGGTGTAAATGTAAAATGTACATAATATAGTTAAAGGCATATGTTGGCATGTAACATAATATGGAACTTAATGGATATAAATGTTCGTGCATAATGGAAGCATTATGTTAATCATGAAAATGTTTCATGATGGATGAAATGTGAAATGTGATGATAATGATTTGGCATGGCCATTGATGAAATCATGATACATGAGACTTGAGGAAAATGACCATATAAATAGTACAAATAACCAAATGAATAGTGCCATTTTCATAACATGACTCGTAATTGTGTAATGACTTGACTTTGAGGAAATAGTCTAAATGGTGTGATACGAATATAAATATTAAGTTGATAAGATGATTTATAACTAAATAACAAATAACAAGTAGAGTTGGCCCATTAGTTAGACACTCACTAGATAGGCTGACCAATCAACTAGGGAGTAGCAGCTGCTAGAGGTATTAATCCTCCTAGACCAGTATTTGGATGATATGATGGTGCATTTAGCTATTGAGGTCTCGATATAGGCCACTGCACTATATGGGTGCTTTCATAGGGGTCTTTATGTAGGCAACTACACTAGGTAGATGTAATTACTAAGGTTTTGATATAAGCCACTGCACTATGTGGGTGTAGCCACGAGGGTTTAGATGTGGGCCAATACACTAGGTAGGTATAGCTATCGAGGTTTTGAGATAGGCCACTACACTATGTCAGTAGGGCCACAATAGTCTGAGATGGGGCCACTGTACTAGGTAGGTGCAGTTATAGAGGTCTAAAATGTGGGCCACTAAACAACCTTGATTTCCTTTTTCTCCGGTGCCTTTAAATGTCATTTATCTAGTGTGGGCCAAAATATAAAAGTGAATAATAAAGTTGATAACATAAATAAATTAGTGTTACTTAGTGCAAATAACTGTTATTGGATGAAAACTAAGGAAACTTAATAATGACACGAAATTAGAGATTTAAATAATGAGTCAGATGAATAGTTTAATATTATTTTATAAAATCACCCTTGTATGTTGCGTTGTGGTCTATAATATATACATATATGTTTCCTGTATGCATGTGTGACATATTTTTATTGCATCAAATTCACCACTAGGTTTTATACTCAATGTATCGGTGTTTCGATGCATAGGTTGTAGATAGTGTAGTAGCTCAACCTTGGTGTCATATTTCAGTGTAGCAACTACATATTTTTAAGGGTATATTTCTGTACTTCCTATAGATGTTAGTTGAGCACTCATGTATAGTGGGATTGGGCTTAGATAGTGTAAATACTAGACATATATGTTGATTACCAGATTGATGTATTGTTGAATATATGGTATAATATAAACTTCTATGTTCTTTTGTTATCATGGTCATGAGGCCATGTGTGTTGATGACTGTGTTGTGATGCGATATGTGGGGGACTAAAAGGGTCTATCAATTATAGACGTTGATGGATGTGATATAGAAATGTTTTTATACAGGATATATTTTAAGGTTTGGTACCCTAGTAACCATTATGTAGCCCAAATTTTTGTAAAATCAGTTATAACCTATTGAATAGATTTTAAGGTCCATTATAATCAGTATCAAAGTGTTATATCAAAACATAAAGGAAATACCCTAAAAGAATAGATAAAATTAAAGAGGTCATAAGTGTTAAATGAATGAGGCTTAGAGAAAAGTCAGGATGGGTGGCCAATGGGAAGTAGCATTCCTTGCTAAGTTCTTTAGGGAAAGGGTAGAGGGGGTGTTACATTTAGTGGTATTAGAGTGGGTTTAGGCATTCCTAGCCTTATTATATATGAGTGCCAGTGTCTAGGGTTCTATAACTCTGATAAAGCTACTTTGCATGAGGCAGATATCTTATTTTTTTGTAGTGATCCAAGATAATTGAAAGGACTCCACTAGATAGAGGAGAAGAAGTGGCTAGTCATGCTCCCACCACTATTCAGGGAGTAAAAGTGAGTGTAGCAACTCTAGAGCCTAGTGATGCTACACACCAGCCACAACAGTAGGCACAACCATAGACTTAGGCCTCACCAACCCTGTTGTAGCATATAGTGGAGTTATTGAGATATACCTTTGTAGCAGCTCCACTACCTCCACTGGCTCCTCTACCTCTACTGGCTCCTCTACCACCTCCTCCACCTCTAGCTCTACTACAGAAGACTTATTTAGAGATAGTTAAAAAGATGGGACCTATGGACTTTTTAGGGACTTGAGAGGATAATGCTACTAGAGCAGAGTATTGGCTAGAGAGAACATTGAGGATATTGGAGCAAGTAGAATGCACAAAAGTAGAAAGTTTGAAGTGTATTACCTCACTCTTCTAGGAGGAAGCATACCATTGGTGGGATACCACAAAGAAAAGGAAAGTTGTAGCTAAAATCACTTGGGAGTATTTCCTAAAGGAGTTAAGAAAGAGATACACCAAAGTCTTATAAGGATAAAAGGAGACAAGAGTTCTTAGATCTAAAGCAGGGTAGAAGATCAGTATCTGAATATGAGAAAGGTTTTATGAGGCTAAGTAGATATGTAAAAGAATTTGTTCTTATAAAGGTAGTTCATTGCCCGCAAGTTGAGGCTCCATGAACAGTACCTTCGAGGCTCAAAAAGTGTGCCTAGAGTGCTGGGTTACCTTTATAAGGTCCGAGGCAAGGCTTACTGGTCATAAAACTTTAAAGGGGCTTGAAAATGATGAAAATGACATAATTTAAAAATTTAGTAGAACTAGTAAATTATTTTAGGCTAAAATCTAGTGAGCCCTAGGCCTAGATAGATTTGGGCTAAGAATGACTTGAGACGTGCCTGAACAAACCTGAAAATACCATACCCTAGAGATCAAAAATTCCTTTGAGTCTATTGTTGAAGGAATTTCTAATTTTCAAGGTCATTTACTATTTTTGCTTAATTTTAAGATTTTCACATAAATAAAGGAATAAATTAACTATCTTGCCAACGGAATTTCGATGCAAGATTTTATGAGCCCCTAAAAAGGGCCAATCGAGGATTTTTAAAACTAACACAACAATTTTTTGAGGTTTGCATGAATTTTAAAAAATTTCTCAAAGTTTCAACCAAAATCGAGCATTTTTAGGAAGCTCGGGTAACACATGTCACCATTTGAGTCACCTAGCCCCACTATATAAAGGCCCTAAGGCCATATGGACATCCACTTGGCAAGTCCACCCTTCCACTGCACTTTTCTTCTATTTTCCTTCTTCCTCCACTTGATGCCCTTTCCACCAAAATTCCTCCAATTCTGCCACTAACCACCACCAAACAGCCACTATTCTTCCACCAAAAATCACCTTAATAAGGTATGAATTGATCTTTAGAGGCTTGGGGCACCATGGTTGTCCATAGAAGTTAAGAAAAATCACTAAAGGCTTAAGTCTACATAAGTGGTGGTTAAAATTTCAAGTCCTTGTGTAAGTGGATTTCTTCTCTTTTTACTTTATTTCCTAGGGGATTTCATCATCCTAGGATGCCTCATGTTCATGGAATTTCAATTAGAGGCTTATGAAATTTTTAGTGAATTTTTTAAGCCTAGTGTGCTTGTATGTAGGCCAAGGGGAGAAAAGGGTACAACAAGGGAATTGAAGAAATTTTTGGTGTAGAAAAAGCTTAAAAGTGACAAGGTATATGAATTAGGTTGAATTGAAATATTCCATATTGAGGTTACTTGTGAATTCCTTTGAATTAGTGTATAGAAGTTGTAAATTAGACATGTGTAATGTGGGAATTATAGATGTAGGCTTAGTGTAATGTTAATTATTTGTAACTAGGATGTTTTGCTTGTTAACTTGGTGAAGAAATTAGATGCAAGGCCATGATCTCCAATTGGTTGAGAGGTGTGTATAGGGTCACAGCTTATGGTGGCTTGGTATGACATGTAAATAAGGTATATGTTATGATGCATGGTGTGTATGACATGAGATTGGGTAATTGGTATGTGTCATTGATAAGTATATGCATGAGTATAGGTAGTGTATGTTGTGCCCTAAATGTCACACCCCCTTACTAGATTTTCGAAGAAACCCAATAAGTGGTGCACTTCTCATCAGGTCACCTATCTCACTTCTCCCTCGATCATTCATTTAACTTTTACTTGTACTGCACTAGGCAATTTTGTCTGAGTTCCAATATAGACCGGTCTATTCTTAGAGTTTATTTAGGTTCATGTTATCATGTTCAAGCTATTATAGAAGGATTTCAACGGTTTGGTATCTCTTAAAAATTCTAGTAGCATAACGGCTGCACGAGTCGCCTTCCCAAAATTCATTTCTACCTATAAACACTTTTATAATATATATCACATCTCTTGGACCCTTTTAGTTCCCTAGATATCATCCTATCAACATCATCTATCACATAACAATCACAGGCCACAGGACACAATAAAAGCACAAAGAGCCTCAGGCTCACAAGCATCAACACATATCACACATACATAAAAGAAACCATCACGTGATTAATTATAGCACAATATGTTATATACAAATACTATTCTGTGTCATTTATATACATAACACCTTTTTCCCCACCTAAGTACATAGAGTGTAAAAGTTATACATCTATACATGATCAATCTTCTAAAAAATGACCTATGAACTCCACTGCATCCTTTACGAGGTAATACCCTTGATCTTAGTACCTACACATCGAAATAGGTACGCTGAGTATAAAAATACTCAATGGTGAGTTCAATCATTAAAAACTTGTCCAACTATTAATCCATGCATAATATCTCCATTTTAATCTGGTTCTAGCATCCTAGTTTAGTTTAGGAACTAACATACAAAATTATCATTTTACCCCTAAGGTGTTTCTATTTGTAACATTATCCAATTAATCATTACGAGTCATATAAATCATGTAAATTATGTTTTAGACTTATTGTTAATTATTACCTACTTAGCCTATACCATTTTAAAACTTTAGGCCTTATCACTAGAAAATCACCAAAATACTCCTGTGTCATATTCCATAATCATATGTGAGTTTATTAATCTTATTTAAATATTTCAACTGGCCTAACTCAGGAGATAACCCTAATAGACATTAGATCTAGAGGGAAAATAAACTAGTATAGTAGTCCCCATGCTAGACTAGCATCGCTGCACTAGCTTAAGCATATTTAAGAACTCAAGGTGTAAAAATAATATTTGGTCTACCTGGCAGACTAGCCTATTGAATTGGCTAGTACAGTGATCCTCTGGGAACTTGGTTGCTGTATTGGACCTATTAAAATATTAAAAATGTTACAAACTGGTTTGCTTAGTAGACTAGTCTATTTGTCTGACTAATGAAATGGGCCTCTAGGACCTGTGCCACTGTACTGGCAAGAAAATATAAATCAAGTGAGTGTTAAAGTCTAATATGATTGTTTGACTAGTACAGTGGTAAAAAATGGACCTAGGCCACTGTACCGACCTTGTCTAAAACTCAGATAAGATAACAACTACAAAAAAAACCCTTAAGTTGATTATTCAACCCATCCAGTAGGTGTCTATCTAGTGGGCCATTTAACATCAATTTGTGTCCATTTCTTCACTGATTAACTTTTTATAATATTGTGATCTTAAAAATAGACAGTTATAATTTTTACAGCACAGTTGGAATTTAACCTAGTCTGGTATGGCTATAAATAGGCTGTATTGAGTAAAATATCAAAAAAAATATTCAAGGGTTCTAGTGCCAATAATTACGGTACATTTTGTTGGATTTAATTCCCTAAGTGTTTCATAAATCTAGGCCATTCACTGTCCTAAGGATTTATTGATTCAGGTAATGGTTATTTAGAACAATTATAGGTCATTGCGGCCAAGTTTCTACCTAGCTTCCTAGGTTCATTTCACCTCCTTTTTCAATGCTGTTTTCACTATTTATTTCATGTGAACGTAGGCCTAAAGTTGATCACAACCTAGGCCATAATCTAGGCATTCAAGCCATTCTAAAAAGTCTTATCATACTAGCCATTATAGGCATAAAGTTTAGAAGCATAATTCATTTTTAAATCATAGCCCTTAGTGGCAAACGAATGACCATGTTCTCATTTACAAGGAATAGCCCTTATAGGCAAATTTACAAGCCACTTTTTATACTTGTTTGCTAATCAATTTAAAAGTCCTTTTCAAATTATGTTTCATGTCATTACTTGAATAGATTTTATGCCTTTTTTAAGGTGTTCACTAACTACCTTTATGCCAACATATAATTTAGCTATTCATGCATTCAAGCTCATGCTTAGCTATATTTAACATGGTCCACTTATAATCTCATTTTTCACACCATTTTCAACGAGTTAGCTTTTAGGTACAACTAGTCAAAGGCCTAAATCATGCATTCTTATGATGTTTAACACACCATCATCCATTAATCCATAGTACAAGTGCACTTATATGTATACTTTTTCACTTTCATGCCATTTAAGGTAGCAAAAGTGTATCACATGCTTCAGCCACAACTAACTTTCCATGCATGCATGCATTATTCAACTCATTTAATACCAATTCAATTATTCATACATTATAGGTCTATGGCACATGTAATTCTAGCCTTAAACACTATTATGACTATACTAAACAAGCCATAGACATTCATATTCAAACACAAGCTTTCATCCATCCTTGCAACTTATGCCAATCATGGATATTTCCACTACTCCACAAGGAATACCTTTATATATCCATGCTAAAGCCATTAATATATGCATTAAGCATTATAAGCACATTTTATTCCACTTATACACCTTTTGACTAACCTCACAATCAACGTATATATTAATTCCTTTAATGTATTAACCATATCATTCATATTCCCACATGCCATGCATTAAAATCCTTCTAAGAAAACACCTCATCAAGCGATTTCATGCATTCAAATCACCCGTAATTCATAGAAAAAGATACTAAAATTGAAGGGCATGAAGTAAATGGTGGAATTCACTTACCTCACTCACTTGTAGATGAAATTACCACCATTTTAAAGCTGCCAACCTTAATTTCAAGCCCTCACAGTCACTTCCTCCCCCTTATTCAAGCTCTCCTTTACTCCAATTGACCTCAAACAAAAGCCATGCATGTCCCCACAGAAGTTAGGCATCACTAGGAATTATTTCCAGCTAAGAACAACTAAGAAAATCCAAAGGAAAAGCATGAAAACTTACCTTACACACTTGCTGGATAGATTTTGACCCTTAGACTTTTGATGAATTTTAACTTAATTATGAAATCTTTTTTTTCCTCCATTCTTATTTTGGAAATTCTCTAACATCTAGGAGAAATTTTTGGTGCAATTTATTTTTTGGAATAGGTTGAAAAAGATGGTGAAAATGGCTTCCTTTCCCTATTGTGGTGTCAATTCTAGGTAGGGAAGGAGGAAAAACTTTTGCCTTTTATTTAGTGGAAAAATCCATTTGTCAACATATCTTGACACTTGTCAAGGCCTTAGGCCAGTTGGAATGTATACGGGTGGCATCCACAACCACCTGAGCCACCTCGACACATCTCAATTTTTTGGCAAATTTTGAAAATTCACTAAAATCCACACAGACCTCAAAAAATTATACCATTCATTTTAAAATTCATATTTTTATCCCTTCTACCTACACATAAATTTTCATGGCTAAATTCCACCGATAATGCAGCTTTCAATCTGTCTCGATTTATGTGCTAATATAAAAAATTACGATAATTTGCAAACGACCTTAGATTCCAAAAATTCTTTCACCAATGGACTCAATAGAATTTTTTAGCTTGAGGCTCCACTATTTTCGAGTCTATCCGGGCACATCCTAGGTCAATCCCACCTTGCAAAATTGTTATTGCACCGAGGGGTAGCTTATAGTCCAAAATGAATTATTAGTTCTGCTAAATTTTTAAATTTGTCTTTTTCATCAAATTAAAGTCTTTTAAAGTTTCATTATCAATGTTATTACCTCATTTTGCATACAAGTGACCAGACACCTAGGGTACGCTTTCTAGACCCAATGGCACTATTCACAGATCCTCGAAACACAGGTGTTACATTTTTTCCCTTTTAAGAAAATTTCATCCTCAAAATTACCTAAAGCAAATAAATAAGGATACTGAGATCTCATCTGCTTGTCTAGCTCCTAGGTAACTTCCTCTGTATTTTGGTACCTTCATAGCACTGTAACAGTGGTATAGACTCATTCCTCAACTATTTTGTTTCATGAGCCACACTTTGCACTAGTTCCTCCTCATAAATTAAATCTAGCTACACCTCAATATTTACTATTAGAATCATATATGATGGATTCGATTTGTACCTCCGGAGCATAGAAACATTAAAACATCATGTATTACCTATAGCTCAGAGGGTAGTGTTAGCCTATATGCTAAAGGTCTGACCCTTTCTATAATCTCATAGGGTCCTATGAACTTGGGACTCAATTCCCCTTTTTCCCAGACCTCTGCACCTTTCTCCTTAGAGAAACCTCTAGAAACACTTTTTTCCCCAACTGTAAATTTAGTATCTCTCTACTTCAAGTTTGGATATAATTCTTTTCGAATCACAGCTACCTTTAACCTTTCTTTGATTAACTTCACTTTTTTTTCATCCTCTTTAATTAAATCTACATAGGAGATTTTTCTCTCTTTGGCTTCACTCCAACACGAAAGAGTCCTACATCATTTACCATACAATGCCTTATGTGGGGCCATCCCTAAACTAAACTAGTAACTATCACCATGGGCAACCTCTGCCAAGAACAAGTACTGATCCCAATTACCTATAAGCTTAATGGCATATCCTCATAACATATATACAAATATCTATATCACTCGCTTTGACTATCCGTCAGATTGAGGATGAAAAGCTGTATTATAGATTAGTCTAGTGCTTAAAGCTATTTGCAGCTTCTTCTAAAATCTAAAAGTAAAATAAAGATCCCTATCAAAAATGACAGTCACTGGCACACCATGACATCTGACTATCTCATCCACACATAGTGTAGCCAACCTCTTTAGGGACTAATCCATCTTGACTAGGTAACTTAAGCTACCTTTGTTAATATGTTAATAATTACCCATGCAGCATCATATTTACCTCTGGTCAAAGGTAAACCCATCACAGAATCCATGGTTACCTTTTCCCATTTACACCTTAGTGTTTGCTATAAGATGCAGCAATCTAGAGGGAACCTGATGCTCAGCTTTCACTTATTGGCATGTTAAACACTTTATAACATACTAGGCCATATCTCTCTTTCTTACTAGACCACTAATAATGAGATTTCAAGTTCAAATATATTGTACTCTTAGGATGCATGGAATAAAAAGCATTATATGTCTCTTTTTAATACCTGTAACCTTAAGTTATCTATATTAGTTACACATAACCTATTCTGATAATATAGATATCCATCCCTTGTTAACTCAAACCTTGTGGCCTTCCCTTCTATAACTTTGCTTATAACCTAAACCAATTCTCCATTTTTCACCTAATTTCTTAATTTGCTATCTAAAAATCTAGCTTTATCTATAACTCAGCCAATACAACATCTTCTAAAAAGTACTACAAACTAACATTCATGCCTTTCAAGGTCATCATAGATTTTCTGCTCCTAGCATCTACCATCACATTGGCTTTCCCTAGTGGGTAGTTAATCAAGCAATCATAATCCTTGATTAGCTCCAACTATTTTCCCTATCTCAGGCTTAGATCCTTTTGAATAAGGAGATATTTTAGGCTTATATGATCTATATATATATGTAACATTTCTCTCCATATAATAGTGCCTTTTTATTTTCAAAGCAACCATAATGACAGCTAGCCCCTAAATCATGGGTGCAATAATTCCTCTTACATGGCTTTAACTATCCTAAAGCATAAGCCACTACCCTTCCATTAGGTATTAGCACATATCTTAAGCCATTTAGTAAAGCATCACTATACATTATAAAGTCCTTATCCTGTTCAAGTTAAATCAGGGTAGGAGCTTCTATCAGCATCTTTTTCAATTGCTCAAAACTGGCTTAACAATTATCATTTCAATCAAATCTCACATTCTTTCTAATCAATTTGGTTAGAGGAGTGGCAATAATAGAGAACCCTTTTACAAGTCTTTTGTAATATCTAGCTAAACCTAGAAAACTTCTCACCTTAGTTACATTCCAAGGTGGTTCCCTTTCTAGTACCGCCTTACCTTTGCTAAGACCAATTCTAATTCCCTCTACTAAAACTATGTGACCCAAAAAAAGTAATTTTACTTAGAGAAAACTCATACTTATTGAGCTTGGCATACAACTGTCTCTCCCCAAGGTTTGTAACACCACCCTCAAGTGTTGTTCATACTCTTTTTGGTTTTCTAGATTCCACTAGTATACCATCTATGAGCACCATTACCACTTATCTAGATAAAGTTGAAAAACTCTGTTCATAAGATCCATAAAAGTTGCTAGGGCATTGGTGAGCCCTAAATTGCATCACCTAAAACTCATAATGTTTATACTAGATTTTAAAAGCAATTTTAGGAACATTAGCTTCCTTAATCCTTAGCTAATAGTATCTAGATCTCATATCAATTTACAAAAATATATCAGCCCCTCTCAACTAATTAAAGAGATCATTTATCCTGGCAATAGATACTTATTATTAACAGTTATTCTGTTTAGCTATCTATAGAGCAATATATAACTTAAGTGACCCACCTTTCTTCTTTATAAATAGCATAGGCACTCCCCAAGGAGATACACTGGGTCTAATAAAACCTTTATCAAATAGCTTTTATAGTTGCACCTTCAGTTCTTTTATTTTAGCCGATGCCATTTTATGACATGTAATAGATACTGAAGCAGTACTAGGATATACCTTAATATCAAAATTTAGTTCCATTTGAGGTGGTAAGCCTAGTAGCTCATCAAGAAACTTAGATACAACTAGAATATATGCTAGATCAAAGTTCAAAACATTTAAGTGAACGGCATAGGCCAAATATACCTCACCCCTTTTGAAAGAGTTTGTATATTTTAATAACAAAGATAAGATTATTCAAAAGATTCCTCTCACCATCCATTATCACTATCAGTCCTTGAATAGTTTGAAAGGTTAAATTTTTATGTTTACAATCAATTATAGCCTAATAATTAATAAGCTAATCCATTCCTAGGATCACATTAAACCCATTGAAATGCAATTTAATCAAATCAGCAATAATCTATGCCTTTGACTCACTAGAGGACTTTTCCTCTACACCTTGTTCATAATCACCCACTGCCTTATAGGGTTGCTAACTTCAATATCTGTATCAACATGCTCAGGCTCTAACTGCCTATTCTATACTTGTGCAGTACATATATAAGAAGGTATAGAATTAGGGACTATGAAAGCCAAGACTGGAACATTAAATAAACAAAATACTAGTTATAACATTTGGTGCTGTAGCCACTTATCTTGCTCTCACAACACACTGCTCAGTTAAAGCACAAGCCTTAATTCTAGTACACTAACTACCACTAGACTGCTCTTTTTTGGTTTGCCTTTGACCCCTGCTTTGGGGTGCAACATTAGGTATCTGTGTCTGAGGACCTTCCACCCAACTCTAATGGTGCTCTCCTCTATAGTGGTCTTTAACACCACAGTGGAGATATTCTCCTCTTTTGCCTACTTTGTATTACCCCCAGTGCCCCTCCTAACAAGTGGCACACATAGGAGGTTTACTCCTATTACCCTCTATACAAGAGTACTATTAACCTGTAGAGGCAATTGAGGTCTACTAGTAGAAGCCTGCCTTAATCTCTTATTTTATGTCTATCTTTACCCTTAGTACCTTATCTAATACTAAGACCTAATTTGAGACTGTGCTTGTAACTGACCCTCTCTCTTCTTCTTCTTCTTACTATCCCTCGACACTACACTGGACTATCCCACAATTCACTGGCTCGTTCTCTAAAAGAGGTCTCTCCTTACCTGTACCATTTTTTCCATGTCATATACTATTGACAATAGTACTATAAAATCTCTATTTTTGAGTTTTGGCTATCTACATCTTTAACTTTATATTCAATTTTGTCAAAAAATCTCTTACATTCTCTATATCATTTGAAATAACTTCCTCACATACTTTTAGGAATCTTGTAAGATCGTTTCATACATTACTTCCTAGTGTACCAAGATAGGGGTTACTCTTGCCTACTATTAGCTAGTCACTTATGACTCTGGCTACTGTGTAGTGTCACTAGGTTTAAGTACTGATACATAGCCTACTCCTTGTATAGCGATGATTACAAAATTAGTTAGGTCTTTGGCCCCTCCTTCATGTAACTCGACCAATCATATTCTTACTATAGAGGACTTTTCTTACTAGCCTCGGGCAGTATAACAATTTAGACGAATTTGAAATTTAAACCTTTGTACTTATGTACTTAGCCTAAGAACATTAACCTATGCTCTAAAACCATAAAATGTTACACCCCCTTACTAAATTTCCAAAGACCCCGAATAAGCAGTGCACTTCTCGTTAGGTCACCCATCTCACTTCTCCCTTGATCATTCATTTAAATTTTACTTATACTGCACTAGGTAATTATGTTTGACTGCCAATACAATCTGGTCTATTCCTATAGTTTATTTAGGTTCATGTTATCATGTCCAGGCTATTACAAAAGGATTTTGACATAGCTCGATATTTCCTAAAAATTTTGGTAG
>CANXYI010126558.1:0-17385 GCA_948208565.1 Hura crepitans
TTCTAAACTTATAGCACTTATACTTAACCCTTAAACATCGAGGAACACCTAAACTAGAACTCTAATACCACCAAACGTGACACCCCTTATCGCGCCCAACTTTTGGTTCAATTTCTCACAAGGTTAGAATGGAAATTACAAGAAAAAGTGGGGGCTAAAATGGATTACGGATCGAGTAAAGTCGATGGGTGTGAATAATAGAGCGAAAAATGAGCAAAGGGTAAAATGGTAATTTTGTGAAAAGCCAAAGGCGAAATGGGAAATTCACTATTCATTATCGAAAGATGAGAGAGACACATAAGAGTAATGAAGAAGTGACACATGCATAGTGATGATGAGGAAATGCGAGAAAAATGAGGTTCGAGAGTGGGCCCCGATAATTAGTGCCACCCGGGCAATGAATAGTGTCCCCAAGCCAAATGTAGCTAACCCAACCAAAAATTTGTATTTATTATAAGATACATTATGGTGAAATTTGAGGAGTAATTGAGGTCATATAAGGGGTTAAAATTGAAAACAAAATCTGAATTTACGATATATGGTAGATAGTAAATTGCCTAGGGTTGATGGAAATTTTCAAAAATATGCTCAAGAAATTTCAAAAGTGGTAAGTCCTAATGGTAAAAAATTATAAGGAATTCAAAATTCACAGTGTTAGATTTTTCTAAACATAGGAGCTATTTGAAAAAAAATTAGGGGAATAAATTCAATTAAATACATAAATTTAAGGGAAAATGGTGGAATTACTAGTGTAGGGAGCAATTTTAGCCATTGGATTAAATAGTAATAGGATTAATCTTAGCCATCCAAGTGGGATTAAGTTGGGAAATGAGATGTAATAGATTAAAAGGTAATTTTAAACCAATTACATGTGGAAAAATCCCATCTATCCAAGTGTAAAATGCTACTTTTAATCCTAGCCATCCATCCCATGTATGATACCAAAATATTAATATTTTTTTCATTTAGTTTGTAGCCAACATCCCTCAAAAAACCTCTCATGCCTAAAATTCCCTCATGAGTTCTCTCCCCTCCCCCCCCCCCCCTAATTTTTTTCCTAATTACACCAAATAACCACTAAATATTATAATTAAAGGATTATTTCATCTACCTTAATGTGCTACCTGCCCAAAAATCAATGGAAAGAGCAAGGAATTAAAGGAAAGAAAGGAGGTGTTATGTAAGGGTTTAGGGTCATTCTCATGATGATGAGTGGTTCTTAACCTAAGTAGATTAAGTGATTTAATTAAGGTAATTAGGAGATAGTTTATAAGTATATGGTGAAATTATATGAGTAATGTTACTTTTAATGGATTTTTCATGAGAAAATTCAATTATGGAGTTGATGGAAATAGAGGAAGGATTATGATAAAATGGAAATAAGCAAGAGAAAATGGTGGATTAATGCATTTAAGCACATGAGGTATGTGAATTCAATGGTTGAATTTATTACAAAGTAATATTATGTTGAAATTATGAATTTTTATGTTATGGAAAAATTTGTTAAATTGGTAGTTTAATAATGAAATTAGGATTACGTTGTATAATTTTTATAGCTTGAACCCTCAAAAATGAAAATTTGACTTGGGGAATTAGGTGTGATCGTAATTACAAAAAGAGGAAAATTGTTGTTTAAGTGTTAGATAAGTGAAGTAAAGGAATTAGGTAACCTTGTAAACAATATTGGATATAGGTGGATGCACAAATTTGCAAAAACAATATATGTTGGAAGGTGATTTAGGCTGAATTTTACATGAAGAGATATGCAAGGAAATTAAAAGCAATTAAGGAGCTAATTAATGTAAAATAATGTATTAAAAAGCTATGTACTTAAATAATGTTATCAATAAATGCATATAATAATTATATGATAATTAATTGAATTAAATGTACTTAATGTAAATTAATAAACACTTAGGAAATTACTAAGCTATATAAAGGGAATAAAATAGGGATGATATGGATGCATGAAAGTAGTTATGAAATTAATTGAAGTGGAATAATTATTTAAGGAAAAAAGGGCACTATAGATACAAAAATACACATGGGTAAATAAATATTCTTAATCAATAAACTAAATTACATTAAGTTCATTACATGGAAAAGAATGAAATGTCTATAGGCATACAAATATATATGTAATTGCGAATTGACAAAGTGAATGATAAAAATATCAAAGAAAAGAAGTATAATGAATGAGATAGAAATTTGAGTTGAGACAAGGCATGGAAATTGAGATGAAATTAAAAAATATATGTGCACATTATGCATTATGACTTAATGATATAATGAAGTGTGAACATAAATTTGATGACATTTATTAGATGATCAATGTTATTGTTAAAAATGTAAGGTATATAAGTGGACAACTATGAATAAGTGAAGTAAGAAATGAGGGGAAACATGATGAGTGACTGGGTAAATGTATAAACTAGGAATTAAGGAGACGACTTGAAAATAAAAATGATGTAATGAATACATATGTGTCTATATGTGAAATATAGAAAAAATGAACATGATATTAATAGTTTTAATTAAGGCAAATGAGGCCTATATTAGTTAGACACCTACTGATAGGTTGATTAGTCAACTAGGGAACCATAACAACTATTAGAAGAAAAGGATAATATGAGTGCAGCATCAATGTAAGTCCAATAGGGCCATTGCATAACTATTTGCTTAATACCAGTGTAGCCACAGTGTAGGTATAAAATGTGGACCACTGCGCAACTATCTAATTAACACTGGTGCAGTAGCAGTGTATGTCTAACAAAGCCACTGCACAATTTCATTCATATAACGCTGCTATAGTAACAAATTCAATCCAAAATATAGACTATTACATAACCTATATAACCTATTATCTAGTCTAGGATTAATGTCTTCTAAATATGGGCTAACTAAGTAAGTAAATAAGAACTCAATTAAAGTAATAATATTAAGATGACTAAGGTTAATAAAGAAATTATGGGATAAGTAGTAGGATTTTAACTAAGTGAAATAAATGCCATGATATAAATAAGATGAGGTAATAATTAACATTAATAAGATAGCATAAGGACAAATAAAGTTAAATGTATGTAATTTTCCTTATAAATGAGTCTAAAACCTATGAGTAAAGGTTACTAAAGAGTAAAAAGGATTTTATATAGAAATATAACATTAGAAAATAAATAAAGGTTAAAAAAGTTAAAATTAGAATCTAATGACTCATAAAAGTCTATCAGTGGAGAATAATAATGAGTTAGAGATATAAATAATAAATAAATAAATGAAAAATTAAGAGAAGATGGTGGGATAACCTTATATAAATGATTAAACAAACATACTATTATAGAGTAGTGAACATAATAATGAGTGAACGGAAGGTATAAGAAAGAATTAAAAATATAATTCTCAATTAATAAAAGAGTGGAACAAGAGATAAATTCATAACTATTAAATACCCTGTTAAGTAATCTTGCCTAGTGCATTGGCTTTTGCTAATGGATAGGTTTCAAATGAGATGGTAGATTGAGACCCAGCAATGACAAAAGTCTACAAGGTAACTAAATAGGTAAGAAAGGTCCATCACTAGCATTGCTTGCATGCTAAATGTGTGCTTGCATTACTCTTATGAAATTAGTTCTAGGATACCTGTATGTGCTCAGTGAGTCACATAAATAGCATATGATCCTAATCTCACATAAATGGGTAATAGTTCTAGATTATTTATCTAATATATCAACCATACAAATAATAGTTGTACTAAACAATTTATTAAATATTGATAATACTTTTGTTATGTTCTTACATATGCTAATTGAATATGATGGATGTATGTTATGTATCAAATAAAATTATTAAATTGTGTTAGGAAAACAAAGTAAGCTAATGGAAAAGTAGGAATAATAGGGAAATCAAACATATGACATCTTGTATCTAAACTGCTTACTAGTTGGGCATAAAGATGTTACACCACTTACCTAATCTTGTCACCGAACCCAAATAAGGAGCATACACACAAAGGTGCTATTTGAAATTACTTAACCTTTTTATGTTAATTAAAAACCCTAATATATTAAAACCATTTCAGACACATATGATAAGATGTTAAACCTTGAAATTCTCATTTAAATAAAAGTTTGCCTTAACATTTTAAAACCATTTTAGGAATCCTTGTGTCAAAAATCTAGAAACATAATGGATGTATTGAGACACTATCCCAAAATGAATGGTAACCCTCCATAAGAAAAAGTGTAATGCTTATAAATCGAGGCTCCCTGAATAGTACCATTAAGGCTAAAAAGTGTTCCCGAAGTGTTGGGTCACCTTCACGAGGCTCGAGGTAGGGGTACTAGTCATAGAACTTCTAAGGGCTATAAAAAGATGAAATTGATTTAATTTAATGATTTAGTAGAACTAATAAATTATTTTAGGCTGTAATCCAATGGGCCATATAGGATATGCCCAGACAGACCTAAAAATGCCATACTTTGAAGGTTAAAAATCCCCCTGAGTCCATTGGTGAAAGAATTTTTAAATTCTGAAGTTGTTTACAAATTTTCTAAATTTCAAGGTTTTGCATATAAACTGAGGCAAATGGTTAACTATTTTGTCGATGGAATTTTGTCATGAAATTTTATGAGACACTAAATGGGAAAAATTAAGAATTTTTAAAATAAACATAATAATTTTTAGAGGTCCTAGTGAATTTTAAAAATTCCCCCAACTTTCTATGAAAATCGAGCAATTTCGGGATGCTCAGGTGGCATGTGGCCCCATCCATGCCACCTTAGCCACTATAAAAGGGCTCATAATAATGCCTAGATGCCTACTTGGCATCTCACCCCACTACCCACCCATTTCCTTCCTTTCTTCCTCACTTGCACCTAATGCCATCTTTTTTTTCCACCTACCAATTTCATGGCTTTTTGAAAGTTTTTCTCTTCCTAATAGCCACCAAAAATCATTTTAATGTGTTATGAATTAATTTGTGAAGGAATTAGAGGCCATATAAGTCCCTAAAGCTCAAGGAAATTCAAGAATGCTCAAGTGTACATAAAAGGGGTATTAGAAAACAACTTTTGATGTGTAAGTGTTTCCTTCCTTTTTAATCCATTTTCTAGAGGATTTTGCTATTCTAAGAATGCTTATAATCTTAGAATTTGATTTGGGGACTTGTAGGATTTTTCATTGATTTTTAAAGGAAGAGTGGCATATATGTAAATAGAAGCCAAGTAATGGGAAATTAGGCCTTTTGCAAGCTTAAAGTGAAGTAGAAGTCCTTATTATTAAAGAGGTAAGCGAATTTAAAGTATTAAAGGCATGTGATTTGGAATTTGTATGTAAAAGGTATAAAAACCTTGTATGGAAATGATGGCAATTATTGTTAAGGTGCATGTAATTGTGAATTAGGCATGTATTTGTGTTATTTGTGTATGAAATGTTTGATTGGAATGATGATTTAGTGAAAAGAATGAATGGAAGGACTAAGTCCTTATTTGGCCGAGAGGTGTGTGTAGGTGCGTGGTGTGTGTATGGCTTGTTTAGGGTGATTTTGGCATGACTTCTAAGGTGTTTGTCATGAAAATGCATGAATTGAAATTGTATGTGGTAAGAATTAGGACTGTTGACATTAAGCCTTAGTTGGCTAAGAGGTGGGCTTAGCACGTAGCCTAGGTGTATGGAATTTTAGAATGGAAAATTGTGGGAATTGGCTTATTAGAAATGGCATTTTATGGGTAGGTGATGAACTTGATGAATAAAGCTTGTGTGTGTGTGTGTGCGCGCTTAGCGTGGCTGAGGGATATATAATTCATGTATTGGCATAGTTTGCATGATAATGGCATTGTGTGTGTATAAGCATGCTTCAATGATGTTAGGATATGTGTATGTGTGCTTGAATATGGAGAAAAGCATGCACATGGCCATTAGGAAGCATTATCTTAGAGGTAAGCAAGGCAATTTTTGGTATTAAAGGTAAGGTATAGCCTAGCATATGTGTGTATGATTAGTATGATACTTTTGTCACAAATTGTGTAATATATGTTTGGCATGAATTAGGGGAATATGCATGAGTAATAAGGCATGAAATGAATAGAATTTGAGATACATTTTCAAGTTAGGAAATGATTGGAAAAGAACTTGAAATTTGGGTAGAATAGTATGGTAAAAAGTAACCTTAAAATGGACTAATTTTTACATGTAAATGGCACTAAATTTTTAGACACCTTATAAAGTTTATGTGAACTAAAATGGAAGCCTCTTTTAAGGCTATCTAAGTTGTATAAGTGAGCATGGATTTAGGCCAATGAAAGTTTATGGAAATGAGTGCAAATGGCATTGAAAATTTGCACTGAAAAAAGGACCTAAAATGAACCTAAAATTGCCATCACAAATAGAAAAAATGACTTATAACTATCCCGTTAAAAATGATTTTGGGACTATAATTAAAATAATAGTTGAACATGTTAATAATTGAGCTAAAATAATGGGCTAGACTAGATTTAATATGCTTTAATTTATGCCTTTAGAAATGGGTTAAAAGGTTATAGAAAATATTACTTGTAAATGCCTGGCAGGGCTAAAAATGACCTGCAATAGTCTAAGTCAAAAATTGACTGTTTGATAAAAATTTTAATTATCTAATTTTCAACTTATAATATTATAGAAAGATGATTAGTAAAGAAATGAACTTGAAATAAAGTCAAATGGCCCATGAGTTAGACTCCCACTAGATGGGTTAACCAATCAACTAAGGGATTAGCAGCTGCTAAACTATCTAGTTATTAGACTGGACTGATGCAGTAGCCGAGGTTCAAAATTGAGCCACTGCACTACTCTTTAGGGGAGACACTATTTTTGAATGATTAGAGATCAGATTATGTCAGTGTAGCGGCGAAGGTCCCCAAAGGGGCCACTGCACTAGTTTGTTAGGTAGACCCGAAGGAAATACTTTGATATGATCAATGCCCTTGAGAGGTCTACAAACTAATCCCTACACATAGTTACTTAGTATTTTTGCCTTTTAGAAGGTTATTATGAACTGATCCCTATGGCCATATCAGGCCGGTGCAGCAGTCAGGGTAAAAAATATGGGCCAATACACATCCTTTAGTTCCCTCTTAGTCTAGTATTTATAAGTGGCATCTATCTAATTGGTCCTATGAAAAGGACTTAAAATAGTGGAAACTATTAATTTAAATTAATTTATGGTATTTTTCTAATACTGAATTTTAAATAAATACACCACAATGGCATTTTTATAATGCCTATAAGTCTAAGTTCTATAAACAGTACCTCCTTAGCATGAATTAGGGCACCTTCGTATTGGTCAAAAACCTTTGAAAAGCTAAAAAATAGGTAAAATGAAAGAATTTAAAATTTTAGCAGAACTAATAAAATTTTATCAAAACTATTAATTTTACTTTTATGAGGTCATTTGATATTTTTTTGAATATTTTATTCTAGTGGGTGAATAGTGCCCAAAAGTCAACAGTGGAATTTTGACTTGAAATTTTATGTGGCCCTTAATGACACTAATTAAGGATTTATAAAACTAAAATAAGTATTTTTAGAGGTTTAGAGAAATTTCTATGAATTTTTGAAGTTTAAAAGGAAATCGAGAGAAAACAGACCTTTAGATCACCACGTGTCGCGATCTGAGCCATCCACCTACCCTTATATAAGGGCCCACACATATGAGGGGGTTACATGTGTGAACCATCATCTTTCTCCCCTAAATTTCTCCTTTGGCCGATGCCATCTTCTTCTCTCTCTTCTATTCTTTTTTCTTCTCTTTCTCTCTCCTCCCACCACCAAAAATCATAAAAAAAACATATGAATTAGGCCCTTTATGGTCTATAGAGTATAATTCCAATGAGAAATTTAGAGAATTTGGCTTGTAGAGAGAGATATTCAACCTTGGTGAATACTGACCAGTTTTCGTATAAGTTTTTTTATTTCATTTTTTATTTTTGTTTTAGGTAGTTTAAATTATTTTAAGAGATTCTATGGATTTAGATTTTCATTCGGAGTTATATAGAATTTTTGAGGATTTTTTAAGTGGAAAATTGTGTATATTTAGGGCAAAAGGAAAGTGGTGAAGGAGAACCTCATTCTAGGCATCTAAGTGGTGGAGAAAAGGGCGTTTCCACACCATAGGTATATGGAATAGATTTAATTTATGTGTGTCATGTGTTTTGGCATGAAAATGTGTATGTTTATGTGTATAGGAATGCTAAATTTTGTTAGGCATGACTTTGATATAAATTAATGACATATGTATGTTAATGATGTAAAAGTAACATGGTATGCATGATTTTATAGAAAGGAAACAAGGTGTATGTGTGTGTATGGTGTATGGCCAAATGGTATACATAAAGTGGCATGGTATGTGTGATTATGTATATGACATGTTAGGCATAGTATTAACATGCAAATGAGGTATATAAATGGTGCTAGGAATGTCAATGATAATTATAAGAAGTATAAAATATTGGCATGTAAAAATAACCTAAAATGGGGATGTAATGGCAACATGAGAATGGCACATGAAATGGTGTTTATATGTATATTTATGTTGGCAACATGAGAAGGAATAGAATAATATTGAGTATGAATGCAATGATTGATGAAGCACAGAAGTTATGGTGCTATGTTTAGAGATATGGATTGCTTAATTTTGAGAGTTGATAAAATGAATAGTAACTTACCCGTAAAATAACCAAATGAATGGTAATTTTTTGATAAGAGACCAAAAGTGTGAATTTGTGTGCAATGGCATATAAAATGGAAATAATGTTGTTATTGACATGAAGTAAAGTAAAAAGTAATTATAGATGATATAATTTAGAAAGCAATAGTGATTGGCCCATCACTTAGACACCCATTAGATGGGCTGACCGGTTAACTAGAGAATTAGCAACTGCTAAGCAGTTTGGTCTTTCTTAGGCCACTGCTATTTATTAGAGGTGTTGGGTGTAGCTACAGAGGTTTTAAGATGGAACCTTACACACTCAAGTATTGGGAGGTCCACCAGGGCTAATCCCTACTACCCACTGACTATCTATGGATATTAGGAGGTCCCACAGGGCTGATCCCTGCTATCCACCTGTGATGCTTTAGAGTTATGACTTGGGGTAGTGAGAGGTCCTATAGGGCTAATCCCTACTATCCCAATTATAGACATTGAGAGGTCTACGAGTTGATCCTTGCTATCTACGAGTCCAGCATTAAGAGGTCTACAGACTAATACTTATTATCAAGCAAGATAGGTGCAACTACCAAGGTAAAAAATATGTGCCTCTACATAGGATAAATCCTGTTATCTAGTATCTTAAAGTATCATTTGTCTATTATAGGCCTAAACTATATTAAGCTTAAACACGATGACAGTATATGGAATTTGAATTGATAACATGGTTTTAATTAATTGAATAGGATAAATGGCATCTAGTCTGATATCTTGCTTAACCATGATGAAAAATATCTATGCATGTGTGTACATGACTTGTATGTGTGCTTACATATATGACATACTTTATTGTATCTATTCCACCACTGAGTGCATACTCAACATGTCGGGGTTCTGATGCACAAGCTATAAATGAGGTAGCAATCCAGCTTTAGCAGTGCTAGTGTAGCTAACCTAGAGTTCTTTTTGGTATATATTTTAGATGCTTTTATGGTTTAGTTTGTGAGTCACTCATGTATGGTGGGTATAGAGTCAGTTAGTGCATGTATATTATAAAACTTAGGTAGTTGAACTAAATGGTTGTAAAAACTTGACTTTTATGAAAATATGTTTATGCTTTGGTTTAGATGTCTATGGGTTTAAGACCTTGTGTTTTCTTGTGTGTTAGATGTTAATGAAGTTTTAGGGGACCAGAAGGGTCTAGAATTTGAGTTTTTGATTGAAACTATTATAGAAGTGCTTTTCTTGCAAGAAAATTTTTTGGTGTTTCACTAGGGCAACTGTTATGTTGCCTAATTTTTTGTAATTGGATAATAGACATAAACTAGATTTTTATTAGACTAAAATAGGTACTAATAAAAAATTGGACTTTTATTAGACTAAAATAGGCAGTAATAAAAGGTCATACAATAATAAACAGTAGATATTCAAGATAGGTCAAGGTTGGTCAAAGTGACACAAGTGTTAACGAATGGTCCCTAGGGAAATCCAAGGATGGGTAACCTATGGCAAGTGGCACCTTTTATCTGTTTCCTTCAAGAATGGGTAGGGGTTGTTACATTTAGTGGTATTAGAGCAGGTTTAAGAGTTCCTAGGCATACTATACATGAATGCATGAGTCTAGGTTCTATTTTTGGGTCAAAGCTACACTGCATGAAGTTGATAAGTCTTTTCTGTATAGTTATATACGATGAGTGAATGGACCCTGCCAAAGCAAGGGGAAAAGGTGGCTAGTTATACTCCGACCACCATTCATGGCCTAGAGGTGAGTGCAACCACACTAGAGCTGAGTGATGCTGCTCATCAGCCACCACCTTAGCCACAGCCTCAGGCATATGCCTCTCTAAGCTTGCTATAATAGATCATAGAGTTGGTAAGACATACTGCAGCAGCACCACCACCACTACTAGCTCCAGCTCCTACACCACCTCTACTAGCTCCCCCAGTATTTGCAGAAGACTTAACTAGAGAGGCTGAAGAAGATGGGAGCAGTGGATTTTTTAGGTGCAAGAGAGGATGATGCCATAAGAGCTGAGTATTGGCTGGAGCTAACCATGAGGATTTTAGAGCAACTGGAGTCTACAGAGAAGGAGTGCTTAAAGTGCTCTAATTCTCTTCTATAAGAGGAAGCCTTCAACTAGTGGGATATAATAAAGAAGAGGAAGGTAACAACTGAGATTACATAGGAGTTCTTTTTGAAGGAATTTCGTAAGAGGTGCATTCCAAAGTTCTACAAGGATAAGAGGAGGCAAGAGTTATTTAATCTGAGATAGGGGCAGAGGGCGATATGGAGGTCAATATCGGAGTATAAGAAGGACTTCACTCATTTGGGTAGGTATGCAGCAGAGTTCATACCTACTAATGAAAAGAAATGCAAGAGGTTCAAAAAGGGCCTTAATGTTGAGCTAAGGATACATATTGTTGCTACAAAGATTAGAGATTTTTTTGAGTTGGTAGCTATAGCACATGATATAGAGGACATGTTATAGGAAAAGAGGGAGCTATTTTAGAGGAAAAGACCCTTCACTATGGGTTAGACTAGTTCAACCCTAGGAGGGGGTAAGAGAGAAAGGGACTTTCACCTTAGTCAGTAGTCCTAGAGATAGCCAGGATAGTAGTCTAAGAGGTAAACTCCATCTTAGAGATCTAGTCAGGCTTTTCCTCCTAGGCCTCGACCATCTTAGCAAGCCTCAAGTGCTCTTATGTCATAGCTAAAAGTGAACCTCCGATATGTGGGAGTTTCTAGAAGAGACATTAGGGTTAGTACTAGTAGTACAGAAAGGAAGAGTGCTTCATATGAGGATCTAAATACCACTTCTAGAGGGATTGTCTTTAGTGACAATCAAAAGTGGCATAAACTCGGCATCAGCTGCAGTAGCACCTAATCGAGGATCGAGGCAGTAGAGACATGAGTAGCCAAGCACCAGTTAGAGGACCAAATTAGAGGCTACAGCTCTAGCATAACAATAAGCTTCTATCCATGCTCAAGAGGAAGTGGAAGCGCTAGACGTCATTGCTTCTACTTTCTCTTTATTTGATACACTAGTATTAGCTTTAATTGATCCTAGATGAACACACTCCTATATTTGCACCACACAAGCATGAGATAGGGGAATAGAGCAAGAGTCCATAAAATTAGACATTCAAGTGAGTAACTCGATTGGGCAGAGTGTGACGGTGAATATAGTTTATTGACACTATCCTCTAATAATCCAAAAGTAAACCTTTCTAGTAGATTTGATAGAACTTCCCTTTCATGAGTTTGATGTCATACTAGGTATAGATTGGCTGTCAGAGCATAAAGTAGTAATTGATTATGAGAGAAAAAGGTTAAGTTTGTAGACCATAGATGAGCAAGAAGTGATAGTTATGGGTAAAAGAGACTCTCTATCTAACATCATGTCAGCTATTATAGTCAAGTGACTCATTTAGAAGGGATATGAAGCATTCTTAGCTTCTATGGTAGATGCTAGTGCCATGACCTTTAGTCTTAATCAGATACTAGTAGTGTCTAAATTCCCTAATGTGTTTCTAGAGGAGTTACTAGGATTGCCTCCACATAGAGAGTTAGACATCGAGATTGAGCTATATCCTTGCACAAATCCAATATCTATTACACCATACAGGATGACACCAGCAGAGTTAAAGGAGTTAAAAGTGTAGTTGTTGGAACTATTAGATAAAGGCTTTATCAAGCCTAGTGTTTCACCTTGGGGAGCACCTGTACTGTTTGTGAAGAAGAAAAACAAGTTGCTCTAGTTGTGTATCGATTATAGGCAATTGAATAAAGTGATAGTTAAGAACAAATATCTATTACCTAGGATCGATGACCTCTTTGATCAGTTAAGGGGTGCCAACATCTTTTCCAAGATAGATTTGAGGATAAGATATCACCAATTGTGAATCAAGGAGAGTGACACTCCTAAGACTACCTTCAGAACATGATACAGGCATTATGAGTTCCTAGTGATGCCATTTAGGCTTATTAATTCCTCAGTAGCCTTTTATAGATTTGATGAATTGGATATTCAAGCCTTACTTGGATCAATTTGTTATAGTATTCATTGATGACATCTTGGTGTGTTCCAGAACTTGAGAGGAATATGAATAGCACCTCTTGATAGTGTTACAAACCTTAAAGGAGGGGCAGTTGTATGCTAAGTTAAGCAAATGTGTGTTTTGGTTAGAAGAAGTAGCCTTTTTGGGTCACATTGCCTCAGCTAAAGGTATCAGAGTGAACTTGAGAAAGACTAAAGCTGTGTTAGAGTGGAATCCTCCTAGGAATGTGATTGAGATTTAGAGTTTCCTATGATTGGCTGGATACTATCTAAGGTTCGTGAAAGGCTTTTTGATGATTGCAGCTCCATTGACACGGTTGATAAGAAAGGATGTGAAGTTTGAGTGGGACAATAAGTGTCAAGCTAGTTTTGATAGATTGAAAAGAATGTTGATAAAGGCTCTTATCCTTACTCAGCCAGAATAGGGAAAAGAGTTTTGTGATATACAGTGATGCCTCACACAATGAACTTGGTTATACATTAATGTAAGAAAGTAAGGTGATTGCGTATGCCTTCAAGCAATTCAAGCCTCACAAAAAGAACTATCCCATATATGATTTAGAGTTAGTTGCAATTGTATTTGTATTGAAGGTGTGGAGACATTACATATATGGAGAGAGGTCCTACATCTACATCGACCATAAAAGTCTAAAGTACTTGCCTACATAGAGGGAGTTAAATCTCAGACAACGGCGATGGATGGATTTAATCAAGGATTATGATTGCTTGATTGACTACCTTCCAGGAAAGGCGAATGTGCTTATAGATGCCTTAAGCAGGAAGCATATTGGCACCTTGAAACTTATGCATGCTAGAGTAAAGTACATAACAAAAGATGCAATTCTAGCTGAAATGCATATTAAACCTGACTTCAGGTAGCAAATAAAGGAAGCACAGTTGAGAGATCAATAGACATTGCAAACTATGAGTAAAGTGAAAGAGGGGAAGATAATAGGATTTAAGTTAAGTGATGATGGAAGCTTATACTATCAGAACCAGTTGTGTGTACCAAAAGTGGATGGATTAAGAGTATAGATCTTGAAAGAAGTTCATGAAGCTCCATATTCAATGCACCTAGGAAGCACAAAGATGTATCTTGATTTGAAACCCCACTACTGGTGGCCAGGAATGAAATGAGAGGTAGTTGAATATATGGCGTGATGTCTGACTTGTCAGCAAGTGAAAGCTGAACACTAGGTTCCTTTTAGATTGTTACATCCAACAACAATCCCAAAATGGAAATGGGAGAAGATCACTAAGGATTTTGTGATGGGGTTGCCACTAACCAGAAGCAAATGTGATGCTATATGGGTGATAGTGGATAGATTGATGAAGTCAGCTCACTTCATACTAGTAAGGATAGATTATTCCCTAGAGAAGCTAGCTCGATTATGCATTGATGAGATTATGCGATTACATGGAATACCAATAGCCATCATTTTAGATTGAGACTTGAGATTTACTTCCAAGTTTTAGAAGAAGTTATAAGAGGCATTGGGTACTCAATTAATGTATAGCATAACATTTCATCCTTAGACGAATGGACAATCAGAATAGGCGATACAAGTATTGGAGGATATATTGTGTAGCTATGCAATAGAGTTTAGAGGCAATTGGGATTAATATTTATCATTGACTAAGTTTGGATACAATAATAGCCATTACGCCAGATTAGGAATGGCACCTTATAAAGCTTTATATGGTAGAAGGTGCAAGACTCCTCTTTGTTAGAGTGAAGTGGGGGAAACCAAGATTGTTGGATCTTACTTGATTAGAGATACAGAGGAGAAAGTCAAGAGAATAAAAGATAGATTGAAAGTTTCTTCGAATTGATAGAAGTCATATGCAAATTTGAAACAATGGGACATCAAATATGAAGTCGGTGATCGAGTGTTCTTGAAAGTGCAACTATGGAAGAAGATGCTTAAATTTGGTAAGAAAGGGAAACTCAATCCCAAATTTATTAGGCCTTATAAGGTCACAAAACGAGTAGGACCCTTAGTGTATAGATTGGTATTACCACTTGAGCTATAGCAAATTCATGTTGTTTTCCATGTATTGATGTTGAGATGATACAGATCGGATCCTTCACATGTGATAGCTATAGAGGAGATATAAGTACAACCTAACTTGACATATGAAAAAAAAAACCCTACAAATTCTTGCTAAGGAAGTAAAGTAGCTGAGGAACAAATCCATTCTCCTAGTGAAGGTGTTATGGAGGCACTACAACACAATAAAAGCCACATGGGAGAGTGAGGAATAGATGAAGGCATGATATCTGCATCTCTTCACATTAGGTAATTTTGAGGATAAAATTTCTTAAAAGGTGAAAAATTGTAATGCCTGTAAGTCTAAGTTCTATGAACAATACCTCCGTAGCATGAATCATGTTCCCTACAGGTCGGGGCACTTTCACAAGGGTAGAAAAGGGGCATATAGGTCATAAAACTTTGACAGGCTAAAAATTGGTAAAATGAAAGAATTTAAAATTTAGCAGAACCAATAAATCATTTCGAGTTAAAAATTAGTAAATAGGGAGATAAAATGAGGTTGTATCAAGACAGTCATGGGATGTGCCTGGATAGACCTGAAAATACCATACCCTGAACCTCAAAATTACAATTAACATGATGGAGAAGGAATTTTAAATTTTTAAGGTCAATTGGTATTTTTTTTGAATATTTTTATTCTAGTGGGTGAATAGTGCCTAACAGTCAACAGTGGAATTTTGACTTAAAAATTTTTATGGGCCTTAATGACACTAATTGAGGATTTTTAAAACTAAAATGAGTATTTTTAGAGGTTTAGAGAATTTTTTTTTTGTGAATTTTTTATGTTTAAAAAGAAATCAGGAGAAAACGGATCATTAGATCATCACGTGTTGTGATATGAGCCATTCACCTGTCCTTATATAAGGGTCCACACATGTGAGGGGGTCACATATATGAACCATCATCTTTCTCCCCTAAATTTCCCCTTTGGCCGATGCCATCTTCTTCTCTCTCCTCAATTCTTTTTTCTTCTCTTTCTTTCTCCTCCCACCACTAAAAATCACAAAAAAAACATATGAATTAGACCCTTCATGATCCATATAGTCTAATTCAAGTGAGAAATTTAGAGAATTTGGCTTGTAGAGAGAGATATTTAACCTTGGTGAATAGTGAACATTTTTAGTGTAAGTGTTTTTATTTCATTTTTTATTTTTATTTTAGGTAGTTAAAGTGTTTTAAGAGATTCTATAGATTTAGATTTTCATTTGGAGTTATATAGAATTTTTGAGGATTTTCTAAGTGGAAAATTATGTATATTTAGGGCAAAAGGAAAGTGGTGAAGGAGAACCTCATTTTAGGCATCAAAGTGGTGGAGAAAAAGGTGTTTTCACTCCTTAGGTATGTGGAATAGATTCAATTTATGTGTGTCATGGGCTTTCGCATGAAAATTTGTAGGTTTATGTGTATAGGAATGCTAAATTTTGGTGTTAGGCATGACTTTGATGTAAATTAATGACATGTGTATGTTAATGATTTAAAAGTAACATGGTATGCATGTTTTTAGGGAAAGGAAACAAGGTGTATATGTGTGTGTGTGGTGTATGGCTAAATGGTGTACATAAAGTGGCATGGTATGTGTGATTATGTATATCACATGTTAGGCATAGCATTGACTTGCAAATGAAGTATATAAATGGTGCTAAGAATGTCAATGATAATAATAAGAAGTATAAAATATTGGCATGTAAAAGTGGTAACCTAAATTGGGATGTAATGGCAATATGAGAATAGCACATGAAATTGTGTTTATATGTATATTTATGTTGGCAACATGAGAAGGAATGGAATAGTATTGAGTATGAATGGAATGATTGATGAAGCACAGAAGTTATAATGCTATGTTTAGAGATATGTTAGGTTCTGAGACACACTCAGGTATTGGGAGGTCCACTTAGGCTAATCCCTACTACCTATTGACTGTCTCTAGATATTAGGAGGTCCCATAGGACTAATCCCTACTATCCATTTGTGATGCTTTGGAGGTGTGTGTTAGGGTATTAGGAGGTCCCACAGGGCTAATCCCTGCTATCCCAATTGTAGATATTGGGAGGTCTACGGGTTAATCCCTACTATTTGCTAGTTCAATCTTAGGAGGTCTACGGATTGATCCCTACTATCAGGTGAGGTAGGTGTAGCTACCTAGGTCTAAACTGTAGGCCATTGCATAGGATAGATCTCGCTATCCAATGTCTTAATATGTCATCTATCTATTATAGGCCTAAACTATATTAAGCTTAACCACGATGACAGTATATGGAATTTGAATTGATAACATAGATTGAATTAATTGAATAGGATAAATGGTATCAAGTCTAATATCTTGCATGACCATGATGAAAAATATCTATGCATGTGTGTACATGACTTATATGTGTGTTTGCATGTATGAAATACTTTATTATATCTATTCCACCACTAAGTGCATACTCAGTGCGTCAGTGTCTCGATGCACAGGCTATAGATAAGGTAGCAGTTTAGCTTCAGCAATACCAATGCTACTGACCCAGAGTTCTTTTTGGTATATATTTTAGATGCTTTTATGGTTTAGTTTGTGAGTCACTCATGTATGGTGGGTATAGAGTCAGTTAGTGCATGT
>CANXYI010126565.1:0-10931 GCA_948208565.1 Hura crepitans
AAATGTCAAAAAGAGAGAGCCTTATTTTTTAGAGATTTAAGGAATATTGGTTAAGTCTAGTAATGAGTGATCTTTAAGGTAGGGTATCACAGCATGGTCTATGAGATCTTACATGACCTAATGAAGGGCTTTGCAATTGTATGCTTTCGGAGTTTAACACCTTCTGACTTTTGAAATTTTGTGTGAACATGGGTCAAGAAAAGTTTGGCTTTTTAGTGTAATTGCCACAAACCTTATAATGAATTTTATGCTTTACATTTGGATCCTGTTAAATTTGGACTTCTTTTTGGATTTTAACAAAAGGTGTTCTTTTGAGTGTAGTTGCCCCCTTAACTTATTATTTCCTTTCTCTCATCTTACATTTAACAATTTTTCTCATGCTTTACAAGGAAAGATCAAGTTTTGAGTCTCAAAATTGTGTGTAGCGGTAGCAAGCCATCATGTATTATTTACAACAAATGTTGATTAAGTTGATTATGTTTATTTATTTCTCTTTTTCTTATTTTTTTGATCTTTTTTTTAATCTCTCAACTAAATTTCAAGAGTACCATATTATGCAATGATTGTGGTTTAAAGATGCTTAAAATGATGTTTTATTAAAGCTTAATTATTCTAACATAAAAGCAAGAAAACAACTAGAAAAGAAAACAAAGATGGTCTTCATATCTTTACTGGATCCTTCCATCTCTTTAATTAGATTGATCTTGTAGTTGGTCAAGAGTTCATCCATGAGGCGACAGACTAAATGTCAAAAAGAGAGAGCCTTATTTTTTAGAGATTTAAGGAATATTGGTTAAGTCTAGTAATGAGTGATCTTTAAGGTAGGGTATCACAGCATGGTCTATGAGATCTTACATGACCTAATGAAGGGCTTTGCAATTGTCAGTTAGATGGCCTGTCTTTTGGTGATAAGCACAATAAAAGTCATGGCGATGGTTAGGTGGAAGTGGTGAAAGATGATGTTTAGGTATTAAGGGTCAGAGAAGGTTCTCTTCTTTCAATTCCTTGAGCATCATGGACAAAGACTTATTCAGATGGGGAAGTCTATGGGGAATCATCCTTGGCTTGATTCTTTGATTATTAGGTTCTTAAAGATGCCTTGTTGTTAGACTTCGAATTTCTCTTGTAGCTTTTCTTTATGAGTGCTATCATTCTTCATTCTAATGTTACCATTGCTTTGTTAATAATACTTCTAGTCACAAATTCACTTTTTCCTTTGGTTTCAAGTTTATTAGCCATTTCAAAGATAGAGATTAATGGAAAAAATAGTTGAGATGAGTGAATCTTTTCCTTTAAAGAGCCAAAGTGAAAGATGGTCCTTATAGTTAACACGATACAATTGTTAATATGATATGATACATGCTTCAAGCATTAATGATGCTATGCTACACATGGTTAATTATAAGATTGAAGGTTAGCAATGTACATGATGTGTCTAGACATAATGTGACTACACATGCATATAGATATATGTTGGATTACAATATGCCAAATGTATATATGGGATATAACTTTTATGATTCAAATGTAGGCAATATTTACATGACATGCATAGATATAATGTGGATATGGGATGGATACATGTTACTTATGTTAGGTAAGATGATAGATGATATGTATTGTATGCCAAATTTTAATACATGCATGAATAATTCATGACTAAGCCTATATATGATTATATGCCTAGGCATAATATGGCTACATGCATGCAAGTCATTATGTGATGGATATTACAACTATATTAGGCCAGATGATAGAAGGTAAATACTGGTAATGCCTACATGTAGTATGCATGTTGATATAGATGATGTTTGCATGTTGCATGAAGATATGCAAATGTGCTTGATGCATAGATGAAGGCTTTAATGATTATAATGGCTTATGACACAATGCATGATGTGGACTATTCCTATGGAATACATATCATGATGTATGACTTATGCATGATTCTTAGTGATGCCTATTGTTCATTGATTAATCTTCAAATCAGTGGGCCTTGAATGTCGATGTTATCTAGGAATTTCCCTTTTCAATGTTAAAATGTATTTATACAAATGACTTAAAATAAATTTATTATTTTTATTTAAAGGAATTAAAAAGATTGCCAGAGTTTTTAAACTTAAAAAAGAAAAGAGAAGGGGAGTTTCTAAGCTTCTGGATCAGGTATCTACTTGGCGTCAATGAGATATTGAATGGCATGATGAAAAGTAGTGCACATATCTATGATATAACCTATCACTTGATGATAAGGACAATATAGATCAAATCTATGATTAGGGGGAGGAGGATTAATCCTCAACTTGGGCATTAATGGTTGTAGTTTTCCTTCTCTTGTAGGCTTATTCAAGCACTAAGATAGGGGTTTGCCTAATTTGGAGAACTTGTAAGCTCTAATTATATGGACATTAGTGGCTTAGCTTTGATCATCATCTTAATGGACATGTTTCCCATTCTTTTTGAATCCTCTATTCTGGAATGCTAGCTCAAGATCAATGGCTATGTCCTTGAGGCATTCCCATGGGGTGATACCTTTAGCAAAGAGCCTAGCATTCATGTAACAATTAGCATTCTTGATGAACATCTTGATTTGGTCGATGTCATTCGGCTTGTTTCTCATTTTAAGCACCTTGTCCCTCAATCATTCCAAATATTCAGAAAAGGTTTCATCAAGTTTTTGGCACACTAATTGTAACTCTTTGAGGGTTACTTCCATAGTTGCATTGCTTGAATATTGCTTGTTGAATACACAAACTAGCTCTTCACAATTTATCTTGATCTTCCTTATTAAGCTATGGTAGCAGTCTAGGGCTTGTCCTATTAAAGACATACTAAATAAGCTCAACATTTGTGCTTTTAATAGGTTTATTGACCTCATGGCTACTGTATATTGCTACAAGTGAGTCCTTAGGATAAAAGTGCCATTGAACTTGTTTAAATTTGGCATTTTGAACATGTAGGGTATGATATAATTAGGTTTCAGACTGATGTCTTCAAGGTTAATGTCTTTGTCCCTAGTCATTAGGTGACTCATGGCCTCTAGCTTTTTATTTAGTTCTTTGATTAGATCTTCCATATCATACTTGTGTGTGTAACCTTATTATAGCTAGGCTTAATAAGAGGTATTTCTTCATCAGAAAGTTGGTCATTAGCCATCTCTTTCTTGCCATTGGTGACAGCAAAAGTTTAACCCTTATCTTGCTATGCATTCATGCTTGATAGCGCATTGGTTATAGCAGCCATCATTCTTTTCTCTATATCCTAAAAAGCCTTATTTACATGGTTCTCATTACCAGTACATCTCCAAGCATGATCGCTCTTTTTGGTAGATTGTAGATGGATCAATGGTGGCTGCAAAACAGAGGATTTGTGATGATGCATGATATACATGAATGATGTTAATATGGGCATGGATAGTTACATGATGTATGAGTAAGAAGTTAATTGTCCTTTACAAGGTGAAAGTCATTGTTGCATAGTACATGCTAGTGTCAAGTGTACTTAAACATATATAAGGTTTGTTTACAATGCTCTAAGTATTATAATGGAAATGTAATAGTTTATGAAATACATATGGTATGCAAAGTTTATGTAGTACTAGATATAGTGTTATGCATATGCATTAAAGCATGATATATACATGGTATATAGAAAACAAAAAGGACATAAAGTTCATGTTATATAGTAGGTACAACATTATGCACATGTATGTAAAAAGAATACATGTTATATGTATAAGGATAAACACAAGCAATAAGCCTTCCAACCTTATTACACCTACACAGGTGGTCTCAGTCATTTTTCCTAGGTGGGCATACCTAAGCATCATCAAGGGATGCATAGGTTTGAATATGGGCTTAATTATGCCCAATAACCCCTTGTATTTAAAGCACAAGCAAGGATAATAGCCTACAACATTTAAGTTATGTTTAAGGTGAAATTAGTACAGACACTGAGTCTTTAGGGCTCCTAGGTTTGGTTTCCCTAATGATGATGAAAAGGATAAAAATCCCTTAAATGAATTTTTTATGTTCAAACTGAAGATCTCAAAACTTTTATCTTAAAAAAAAGATCAAAAACAGCTATTTTGAAGCAAACAAGCTGTTCCCCAAAGGGGAATGGCCGTTTTGGGCCTAGAATGGCCTAAACGATTGTTTTGAGGACCGAAATGGCTATTTTGACTGTTTTGACCCAAAACAGGCTATCCCACATTCGAGACGGCCATTCTAGGCCCAAACGACTAATGTCATTTGGGCCGTTCAGCCTAAACGACTAATGTCATTTGGGCCGTTCGGCCTAAAATGGGCATTCCCGCGTGCAAAATGGCCATTTGGCCCTAGAACGGCCAAAATGGCAGTTTTACACTTAAAAATGGCCTTTTTGGCCATTTTACCCAAAAAAGGCATTTGGCCCTAGGAAATAGCCATTTTGGCCATTATTGTGCTAGAAAACAGCCTTTTTCAAGCAAAATGCCCATTTTTATGCCTCGGGGGTGATGCATAAAAGCCAATTATGTCATTTTAAGTAAAGGTTAATTAATTGAGGAGAGAGAAATTATTCTAAACAGAGAAATTGCACAAAAAACATAAAAATACTCTTCCAACTCCATTTTTCTTTGGTTTTTTTCGAAGATTCAACCACTGTTTTCAATCCGAGTGGAGATCTTTTTGAAGGCAAATATACCAGTGTGTTGTCCGACCCATTTTTTCGTCTATTTTACATTTTTTCTTTCTACATTTTATCCATCTACTAGTTAAATATGATAAGTTAATTGTGCCATTTTTTGCATTTGTGAGACAGCTTATTTTCCTTTAATTTCTATTTGTGCTTTTATTTTTGCTTCGCATCAAAAAATATTATTTTCGATCATTTAGGCTAATTTTATTTTTCTTCTTGCATTATCCATTTACTAGTTAGATGTGGTAATTTATTTGGGCCATATTTTGTATTTTTGTTACTATCAATTTTTATTTATTTCCTATCTTTCTTTTACTTTTGCTTCAAGTCAAAAATATTATTTTTCGTCATTGGGGCTCATTTCATTTTTCTTTTTGCATTATCCATTTACTAGTTAGATGTGATAAGTTATTTGTGGAATATTTTATATTTTTGCACTTGTTTAGATTTACTAAATTTCTATCCATTTTTCTATTTTTCATTCCCACGCTAATATATTATATCTGCTATTCTGATGTGAGTAATTTGGTTGTTTGGGGGCTAATTATTGTTGTTATTGTTAGATTGTATTTTAGGCATTTCGAAATGTAATTTTTATTTTTCATTCAGTTAGATTGTATTTTAGGTAATTGCCTTGTATTTTATTTTTCATTCAAATTATTTCCATTCATATTTTGTGAATGCTATAATAATGAGGAAAATGATTTTTCATGCGACTAAAAAAATAACCAAAATATTTTTATTTAATTAATTAGTGTTTTATTAATAAAAATGGGTTTGATTTCTCTTAATAAAAGACACAATAAAATAATTTTCTAAAAATTAACATGTGAGAACCAAAGTTCTCAAATTAAATCCATTACCTGATTTATGTATGATACATCTAATTCTAATCCCAAAATATTCCATGAGCACCGAATTAGGTAGAAAAATAGTTTTACATAGTAAAAAGAAATAATAGTCCAAATCATATTTTTACCTAATAAATTGGTGTTTTTTTAATAAAATAAACTCTAATTCTCTCTTAATAAAATTTGCAACAATAACATTTATTTTCCAAATTGATATTTAAGAACCAAAGTTCTCAAGTAATTCTTTCAAATAAAAATCCCCACAATAAAATTCATTTTTCCAAATTGATCTTTGAGAACCAAAGTTCTCAAGCCATTCTTTCAAATAAAAATCACCACAATAAAATTTATCTTTCTAAATTAGCATGCGAGAACCAATATTTTCAAACCCATCATCGGATTTTAATAAAAAGTCACCATAATAAATTCCCTTTTCTAAAAATTGGCATAAGAGAACCAAAGTTCTCGAAATAATCAATTGCCCTATTTCATGTATGTTATTTCGATTCCAAGAACCTATTTATTTATCTATAGATATATTCTATAACTGCTTCTACGTGATTGTGTGATTTACTTTAATTACAAAATATTGCTTGGGAAAAGGAATATTATCATAAATTCAAAATGAATTTCCACATTAATTTGAGGTATAAATAAGAGTAGGGTTCCGAACTGCTCTAGTTTCGGCCCTATATGGTATTTCCTGACTCTGTCAGGTGGTAACTCCTACCTTATGGTTCCTAACTTGCACCTCCTAAGATAATAAAAAATGAGCGGCCCTAGATTCTTTTGGCTTCCTTCTTATCTTTTAAGGCTCGAGGAGTGAGGCCTAAGTTGAGTCTTAGGCTACTTCAATTTGATCAATCTTAGGAAATAAAAAGCGATGTGAACAATTAGGTTGGGCCTATTCCAGACAAAAGGCACAATTAGCTTGCCCCCACTTCAAATAAGGTTAAATGTAATAGGCCCACATAGCAATCATAATGCAATCATAATCTCTTAGGGTCATACAACCTAGGGGAAGTTGCTAAGCTTGACTATATGGGTTCATTGCTTGGTCAAAAGGGCTTATAACTCTCATAAGCAGAGGTCCCTCATAATGGGTCTTTCTAATCAAGGATAGAAACGACCAATTAGTTCACCTTTTCATATACCCGAAGGCATGAGGCTTGTGAAGATATGCTAGAACCTCTCCATTCTTGAATGAAAAATGGTGTCATGCTTAACAACATTATTTAGGGTAAAAAAGGACATAATTTATGTAAAATGAAATGCATAGGATTAATAAAAATTCGAATATTAGATGGCATATTATTTAGGCACTTTGAGATTGAGATTCTCAGTCCCTAGTGGAGTCGCCATTGTAGAGATTATGATATTTTTACTAGGATGAGAGTTGTTAGTGGAGTCACCACCTAGCCTCTACACTAGGACCTCTAATCTTCTATACTAGAAAGGTTTAAAATTCAGATCTTATTTTCGCCCCAATAATATGCCTTCTTTATACATTATAATGGTTATTAATCCCTTTTCAAGCATATATGCATTATATTTAAGAATAGTTATGTCACCTTTTCATGTAAAAAGAGTAAATTGCAATATTCAAAACATACAATAATGTATATTGTACAACCAAAAGGTAGGTTATTGATTAATTCTTATTTGACTTGATGATTACCTATAATTCCATAGGAATTAGCAATAATTGCCCAACTCCTATCTCTAAGAGATTGGTCTTTATTAAAATACATATTTTATATGACTTTTGATTAGGGAAAACTCAAATCAATTTTATTAGAAAACACCAATTACTTATGTAGAAAACTATTTTAATGTGAAGTTAAGGTTTAGTCTGTAAAATAAGTTATTAACTATCTGTTACAAACCCATAATAAGCAATAAAGTCTAAATAGTACAAAACCAAAAGAAATAATCCAAGGCATTAGAATGGTCCTATTTATACGTTGACTAGTCCATATAGATTATATGATGCTTTGACATCAGTTCATGCAGACTACTGCATAAATGATATTATGTCTGTCTCGACCTTTACTCTAATAAGAAGGGTCACTTGCATACAACTCAAAGGAGAAAAGGTTAGTAATACCAGATAAAGAACACATAAAGAACCTATAGAGAAGGTGAGAAATATAAGTACATGTGAGGATTGGATATCATAGATAATTGTCTATATGGACTACAATCCTTACAAGAGGGAGTCTGTGTGGACTATAAAGTAGAATAACCATGCAAAAGACTTATATGTCTATATAGACTATGATCCCTGTGATAGGGAGTCCATGCAAACCTATAATAATTCCAAATTACTAATAACATGCACATTAAGGAACACAATGATCATACGATATGATATAGTTATAAATGCATGCTAACATGGTGAACATAATGCATTAAAATATAATGGACAAGGCAAACATAATACTATTATCATACCATGGTCCGTACAGACCTTGTAGTATGTATATATTCAATTGATAGGTCTACGTGGACCTCACATCCATTACACATTTAATTTATAGGTCCGTGCATAGCTTCTATCAATCAAAATAGGTCCTTGCAGACTTAGTCATCAATTTTAAAATGCAAGTGTGATTTCAATTCTTCATGAATGATTACAACATTCTTAAATTGATTTAAAAGGTTAACCTACTCTTATAATTATTATGGGTATTACATAGAACCACCTCACTTGATAATTAATCATTGGAGATCATCAGTTAATTAAACAAATCAAATAAATGATTGAATATAATGAAAGAAGCCTCGGATCTTACCTTGAAGTTAGGGTAAAGCAATAAGACAAATGGTTAGGTTTTGGAAGAATAATTTTAGTAAGGGCTTAGGACTAGTAGAGTGAATCTTATGTCAATTATCCTTTTTTTCCCCAAAGTGGGTATTTATAGGCTTAAGGATTAGATATTCCCTCTAGAAGAGGCAGAATGCCTCTAGGATTAGGTTTTAATGCCATAATATAAAGTTTACACTTCATGAAATTTGTCATTGGTAAGTCCGTGTGGATATGTATAGCTTAGTCTATGTGGACTTAGGCTTAGTTCTCCCGCTAGTCTATGGGTTAGGTTGGATAAGTCTATATAGATGTGGGCTTTAGCTTTTTTATATAGACCATATACCATTAAGTCCATATGGACTTGTGCCATCTTGGTCTATGTAGACTTGGGTTTAAGGTTACTTGCCTTGTTGCTTGAGCCTATCTTTAGTTATCATCATAGGCCTAAAAAGGTGAATAGGTCCACACTACGAGGGCTTTACCCCTGCACCCCTATTGGAATTAGTGTCAGGCTTGCGTTTATTGGCCTAAGCCCTTTGCTATCGACATAGATCCCTATTTTTTATGCAATTCGAGTTGCACCATAAGCTTTTTGTGTCGAGTCAAAGTTTGAATACATAAGAATGTCCTAAACCCAAAATTAAGGCATTTATAAAGATGTTAAGTTAAGTTCATAATTACACGTAAGATGTGATTATTAAGTCATGTTGACCTAGTTACGATATATGTTTTTATCTTATTGCCATATTCATAAAGAGATGAGTTTTGTGTAATACATTTTTGTATGAAATAAAACATATATTATGTTGGATTCACTACAAAGCGAAAGCTAAGTACATCATGTCTATTTTTACGATGTATAGGTTAAAGGAACATCAATTTGAGTTAAACCTTGGTACCATAAGAGATTAAAATGCTACCTTTTTTTGCATATTTTGATTTCTTTTTTATCATTTATGGTGATGCAATTAGTAAAATATCACTCTTATGTGTAATAAGGGATCGGACCTAATATATAATGTGTAATTATGTTTTGTAAAACATATTTAATAGACTTATTACTCTTTCTTTCTTTAAAAGCTTTCAAAAGATTACATGACTTGTATGATATCTTTTTATTATGCATACTTTTGAAATGCTACCTTATGTTCAGTTGTAAAGGGTCAGATAGACCTAGGAGTTTCTAGAATGAAATGAGAATTTATGAAGTGCTTATTTTGACAACTCGGTATAATAGTTATGCTGTCTGATTTTTGGCACAAGGACCCCATTAGTATACCCCAAAAAATGGGTTTTGATAATTCATATTTTTATCTTATTAAACATGTAAAGTATATTTTAATAAGAAGAAAGATTTCAAATTCTTTTATGGATTTTCATATCGTGTAGTTCAAATATCAATAGTGTGTCAATCCTTATTCAGGTACGATGTATGGAATGGGTAAAAGGTTCATATCTAATGTGGTCCATATAGACTTGATGTCAAATGGTCATATATATGGTCTTTATTAATAGAAAGTCATCTTAGTTAAAGTTCACGTAGACCTTATGGCTATATACTTAGTGTTGCTTAATTTAGTCCATATAAACTATGATGTCTATCTTATTTACTATATAGTCCAAGTGGATCTTCACCATATCACTCCCTTTTAGTCATTAATTGTCCTAGATCTTTTATTGCAAAGCTAATTAGGATTCTCTGATACTTGCTCCTTTTCTTCCATTAGATTTCTGGAGAAAGTAAAGATAAACCACAATTTTCTTTTGTGCCACTCTCTATTATTAGGATTTTCTCTTTCATGTTTTTATCTTCAATCACTAGGAGATTATTCCCACACTTGAGGAGTTTGCTATTATCATGAATTTTGACATTTTGTTAGGTATTCCCCTTATTGTCCTAACTATTGATGAACATTACCCCATAGACATTATACTTGCCTTAGGGGTTTCACCCTTGGTGGCTCAAAAAATTGTTCCAAGTGTATGTCCAATTTCTTTATAGGTAGTTCTTAATATTGCTAGTTAACTTCTGCTAGGTTTAATAGAATAGGTGAAATGTGTCTTGTTATGCATTTTTAGAGACTTATTGGTGGTCAATTTAAAGGATAAGCATTGTGATTATAAAGTGCTTCAAATTTTGATTGGAGTCTATTGTAGAAATAATGCTTTTGGTGTTATTATTGCTGAGTCCATCCAAAAATTTGATGCCTTGAAAGGAGGTGATGTTAACTTTTAGTTGGAAGTCTTCTGCTTTAACATGTTTATTTGACTTAGAGAGCCTATTTGGGTTTTCCTTTAGCTTTTCTTTTTTACCTTAATTTTTGCCTAGTACACCTATGAGGGTTTTGGCACTACTAGGTTTGCCTAACTTTCACTAAGGTGGTCTTTTTCAAAATTTCTAACCTAACGGCTTTTTTTAAATATGGTTATAGGAGAAGTTGAAGCTACTTGCTATGCCTTTTGAGAAAATTTGGATAAAATATGCCCCAAATCATCATTGTAAAAGAGGACACGAGAGAAAGTTTGGCACAGTGGAAATGTGGACTCCATGGCTTATTTAGATTATAGAGATTCAATGGATATGTCATTAGTGGAAG
>CANXYI010126886.1:0-13952 GCA_948208565.1 Hura crepitans
TTTCACATTTTTATTTAAGCATTCAATTCTAATTTTCTTTCTTTTCCTTTTTTTTATTTTACATGATGAATAAAATAGCAACAAACTCAAAGAAATAGAGATCACATGATTCAGGTACTTAGGAAAATAAGAAGAACACAAGAGTAATTGAACACCTATATTAGGGTTCTATGTAAAATAATAAAAAAGCAATAAATAAAACACAAGTATAAATAAGAATTTGCCCTAATCCATGCTCTAATAACAAATTATTCAGAACCCTAATGTTAAAAATAACTTGAAACCTCCAAAACATATATTATGGTTAGAATAAGAATGAGAATAAACCTTTAACCTATTACACCCCCAAACAATACATGAATGGAAATAATAGTAATTTGTCAATTTCAAAATAACAAGAACAATATTCACCAAAGAAATTACCTTGAATGAAAACCAATTCTTATTGTGAAAACAAAAAAGCAAGCTATCCTCTCTAACAAAATTAGCCCAAGCCTTTGTGAAAACTCACAAAATATTATTGATGATACAATTATGATTTTACAAGCCAACAATGAGGCAATTTATAGGCTTCTTACACCAATAACCATTTTAATAAGGAAATAAAAATCAAGGGGTATAATTGGATGACACCCTTGAACAAAGAAAGAAAATTGCCAAAATTAAAACTAAGAGAAATATGGGTGTTGCTTTTGAAAATAGGATATAAAATAAGGGACATGTTTGTTTGACTCCTAATTAAATTTCATATCTTGAACTAATATTGGAATAATTAAATATTCAACCAAACAAGGCAGCTCCCATAAAAAATAAACTAGTCCCATATGAAGTGCTACCCACTTTTTAATTCCTCGACACCAAACATAATATCTTGTGCTCTTCTACATCATTTCTTTGACTCACTCCTTATTCTTCTCAAGCTTGGTCCATTATTCGTACATTTCTTGAACAAAGATTTTTCTAAGCTTGCAGATCTTTCTTTTAGGCTTTTGCCCACTGATTTTGTTATTTGTCTATTAGGCATGGTAAAATCTACATTTTGCCTTCATATGTTGGAATAACCCTTTTGCCCTCTTTTTCTCATGTCAAGTAAGGTTTTATTAAAAGTAGATTATATAATGGCCAAATAATACCTATAGGTTAATATGAGTTTTTGATACTTAATTGTGCTATGCAAATGGTATACTATTCTATGGTAAGGCTTTATTAGATAAGGATGTTATTATATCTCATGACATAAGTTGAATGATGAGAATAACTATGTTATGTGGCATGCAAGATGATAACAAAATAGTTCTCTATGTGTTCTTATTATACCTAAATTTAACTGAGTTATGCTAATGTTCCTAGTGACATGACAGCAAGAGGTTGTATCATGACTATGATAGGGAGGTAAGAGATCATGTTATCAATGAATGATAGTATTTCTTAACCAAAGATATGTGATGTTGATTTCTTCAAAATCATGCATCCTAATTTGTTTATAGAATCACATGACATTTCAATACTACATAAGCTAAAGAGATGATTATTATGCAATGTTTTATGAATTAATGGTTGAAATATATTGAGCTAAGTACATGTTCATATGTTAAACTTGAGTACATAATAAGAATTTATGTTAGTCATGATCCATTTTGATGTTGTTATATGTTCCAATATGTTAAAGTGTATGACTTCTTCATGAAAAATAGCTATAATAAATATTAAGACTTTTTCCTCTTTTGTCATTAGTCCACCAAACACTCTTTGAAACTTAAGCTACTTAACATGATGAAATAAAAAGATAAATTTGGTGAATTATTCTAACAAGTTTAAAAATCTAGATTAGATATGTTGATCGATTAATTAAGAGTGGGAGCAACTAATAGGGTATTTTGGTACCATTATAAATGTAGAGAATTATGATGTTTTTATCAGGGACGAGAGTGGTTAGTGGAGTTACCACCTTGCCTCTACACTAGGACCTTTGATCTTCTGTACTAGAAAGGTTTAGACTTTTAGATCTTATTTATGCCCCAATAATATGTTGTCTATGCATATTGTAACATTTATCAGTCCTTTATCAATCAAGCATACATCATTCTTAATTTAAATTGTATCACTTTTTCATATAAGGAAGTAAATTGTAATATTTGTGAAATATAATACACATATATACATCTAGAAGATGGGTTATTCATTATTTTTTAATTGACTTGATAATTACCCGTAATTCCATAGGGATTGTTGGTAATTGCCTAACTCCCATCTCTAAGAGATTGGCCTTTGTTGAAATACATTTAGTGATAATGACTTTTGATTAAGGAAATGCAAATCCATTTTATTAGAAAATACCATTTAATTATATAAAATAGTTTGATGAGGATATTAGGTTTTAGAATGCAAAACAAGTTATTTACTAGCTATTACAACCCCAAAATAAGCAATGAAATGTAAATAGTAAAAAACCAAATTGACAAATTTCAATACTAAAATAGTCTCACTTTTGCGTTGCCTAGTCCGTGTAGACGTAAAGAAGGTCTATTATTAGTCTATGTAGACTATCTCTAGGGAAGGGTTAAGTTCATTCAGAATTTTGATCTAGTAAAGGAACTCAGTTGACAACTCAGAGAATAACAAATCCAAATGAGGTTAGATCAAGGTTATATGAGCATTGACATATCACAAATAGAATATGAATATATCAATAACAAATGAATTAGGGGCTTATTAATTATATAAGCAGAACACGTTTTGAAAAGCCATCATACAGTTCATCATGTACAAGTCCATATGGACATATAGCCTTTGTCATAAAGGGTCTATACGGACTATCTTTCAATCCCATGCGCATAATTATATACCTTTAATATTAATGTATGAGTATATTGATTCATATCTATCAACTAACACATAACATAGTACCTTAAAATACAAAATCATGTTTACTAGATATAGGTTTGTGCAAACCAGTTTGCCATATTCATATAGAGGGAAGAAGGTCGTGCAGACTAACCTATCATGCTCATGCCTAAAGGAATTAAGTTTATATGGACCTAATCATTCATATAATCAAATTCATGAGATAATCATTAGCATCATGCAATATACTGAACATTGGTTATGAGAATCAATTTTGCATCCTATATATCACTATGATAGCCTACTCATCATGAATAGAAGTGGGGATAACAATGTACCACCTCACTTGTACATCAATTTTAGAGATCATAAGTTTGCAAGATATGCAGAAACCTTTAATAGACCTCAGATATTACCTAAACAACCAGTCTCTTCAAATAATACCATAAAAAGTCTCAATGTTTAGGTAAAGATGGTTTGATTTGCTCCTAGTTCAAGCTCTCTAACCTTCTGAATGCTTTTACCCATTTTAAGGTGTATTTTTAGTTGTAATTTTTCACCCTCTCCATTCTCTATTGATGTAAAGAAGTATTTATATTTAGTCTCTTTAGGTCTTCTAATTTTCTTCTAGAAAAAGAGTCCCAATCCTTAATGGATTCTAGCTTATAGACTGAATAGGTAGGATTTTTCCTTTGGAGTGCTTTTTCTATTAGCATGTCCATGAGGACTTATTCATACTAGTCTGCACAGACTAGGCTTTTTGGAATACTAGACTATGGTCTTCGTGGCCTGAACTTTGGCTTGTTCACGTGGTTAGTCCGTACGGACATGGTTTAGTAGGTCCATGCAGACCTACCTCTTAATGGATTTATGCTATGCTTAAGAGTTTATCATTGGCTATCATCATAGGTTAAAGGTGAGGTGTCTATAGTTGCCCCACTTTGGTGTGTGCTATGTATCAATAGTACATATCAAAGTATCTAGGTAAGGGATACTTACCTATTAACTTTCTTTTACTCATACTATTACTGAGCAGGCCTTAATGTACACTTAAATATTGACTATGGATTAGGTTATGAAGAATAAACAGAGAATGATTGATTAACTAAAGAGGTTGAACCTTGAATGATGGATTAGCTTACTAGGCTGAGCCCTGAATGATGGATTAGCTTATGAGGCTGAATCTAAGAAGATGGATTGAACTTGGCATTGATTCAGAATTAGAGAATTGAACTTGAGGTCGATTCAAAATTAATGGATTCAACTCAGAGTTGATCCATGATTGGTGGATTGAACTCAGGGTTGATCCATAATTATGGATGAAACTTATGGTTGGTTGAAGTTTACGGTTGGAACTTTAAGTCAATCATACAAAAGGGAGATAAAATATTAGTTTAATTGTGAAAAGAGTGAGTTTGGCCTTTGAGAGGTATTCCTTTTTCTTTTGTTCTTTTGAATTTTGGAAGTCAAACATTAATGCTGACTTTGTTGGTCATTATCTGTGTGTATTGATCTTGAAGTGAGTCCATGTAGGCCCATTTTGCTCTTGAATATTGCGGATAAAGTAAGTTAAGGTTCATGGAAACTTGATAGGGAAGATGTCCGTGCAGACTAATAGTATGGAGGTCCATACAGATTTATCATGTTAGAACTATAACTGCCTCTTTTCACCTTTATTTCTCATATGTGTCCTTTCTAGTCTCTATTCTTTATTATTTTTCTCTCCACTAGGCGACTCTCTAATGGCTTCCTACATGGGCAGTGCTTCTCCTTCATCCTCTTCAAGTGGTGAAGAGACTCTAACCGTTATCATCCTTCCACTAGGAGCCATATCGGTGTCCTCTCCTCCTCCATTAGAGGATATTTCTGTGCTGAGTCCGATTAGCTTTGTGCCATCTGTCACCACTAATTAGCCCAAGAACGCTGCTATTATGAATGGGGTCATATTTGGTGACCTAATCCCTTATGTTTTCCCTAGCTATTTTTATCGTGTTCTCTTGTGCTTTCATGCTATGAAAGGTTTTTGGTTCGATAAGATCGTGTGGACTAAATAGGCTAGGGCACGATAGGTTAGTACAGACTTATATCTCTAGGACAGTTGTTCGTGTGGACCAAGATTCAACTTTGCTCTAGAACTTGTTATTTAATTATTCTTAGTATGTTGTCTTTTAAAGTCCATGCGGACTTATGGTTAACTATGTTATGTCTGTACGGACCTTTGTTTGACTATGTTTGACTCTATCTGTAGTTCATGTAGACTTTAGTGTGTCTACAAATAAAGCCTGTACAGGCTAATGTTGCCTATTTTCCTTGGTACGTGGGGACCTATTTTCAAAATATTTTGTTTGTGTAGACTTTTGTTGACTTCTGCTTTTGTTTCTAATGCAGACGTGCCTGAAGTATAGGGGCACCTTTTCTGGACACCAACAATGGTATTCTACCATGTTGGTCATAGTGAAGAATAGGGTTCGATCGATCGGCTTCTAAACCATCTTATATCACCTCATGGGCAAAGACTTCTATCATGATTTGTAGGCTTCAAGGGCATTATTAGATAGGTGGATGGACACCACCTACACCTTCCATCTGCCCTTTAGTGAGATGACAATCGCCCCCTTTGACTAGGCCTTTATCATTGGGGCTCCCTACATAGGATGTGCACTTGCCTTCGATGCTTGTTATCATCACCCATCTTTAAGGTTGTAGCAGGTGAAGGAACTATTAGTTTTCATCCCTCGAGATAGGGCAAGAAGTATTTGCTACATGGACCTAAAGGAGAGATGGGAAGAGGAGTTACCTTTGAGTTAGCTAAAGGCACACTAGTAGCTTACTGTTTTATTCTGTACTTGATGGGTACCACTCTCTTTGCCAATGCCAACAGCACTATGAGCTAAAGCTTCCTTCTGGTTTTAAAGGAGGTTGACAAGATTGGCAACTAGAACTGGTGCTGCTCCTCTCTTGAGTGGATGTTCAAAATTCTGGACATGGCTGTGTGGACCGAAATGAGCCACTGCTTTGTTTAAGGCTTTGTATCAGGTATCTTGGTAAGCAACTCCTTTTCATTTTTTCGCATTTCTTTAGAACTTTTTTGTGGCCTTGTTATTTACTTTTCTAGGTATGGGCTTATAAGCTCCATTTATTGGCTTGTCCTTGTGAGTTGGATTTGCCTCGCCACTATTTAGTGATAGATAGATGGGTGTGACCTTCTTTAGGTCCTTGGAATGTGGCTTTCTTGATGCAACATTAGGAATGCCTTAGCTTCCAGGTCTAGACCGACGTGAGTATTTCCTGCACATTAAACCAAAAATATGTTTGTCAACTATTGATTCTCATGTAAATAATGTTTTCTTATGTAGATTGATTAGGCTTGGTGGGTTTTTCCCATCGATGAGCTACCTCTTCCCCTATGCTTCATCCGAGGATTATCCTTCCACCACTTTTTACGGACTACTCTAAAGACATACTACTAGTTTTTAGGAGAGAGAGTAGAGAGCTGGCACTAGGGGCCTAACCTTTACCTCATTCCTTTGAACCCTCCTGACTCAATGCTATTTAAATGGTTCATTGATTATCTAAAGTTTATGTAAGGAATAACTGTGGGAATTCTAAGGGCTACATTTGTGGAAGATAACACTGAGGGTTATGCTTCTTATTCCTCGGCTCATTTGCTCTCACAGGTGATATACATGTTGAGACCTCCTCCACCTCAAGTGAGTTTCTAAATTCTTTATTCTTTTTTATGACATTTTCTAATTTTTATATGTGCCATTGTAGCTTGCTGCTGCCTTTGGGATTGGCCAGTCCTCTTCAAGGAACGGACCTAAAACTACTCTTAATTCTCTTAGCTCTTAGTTCTCACCTCCCCTTGCTTATAGTGGAGTTCCAAGTCCATCTGCCAATTTGACCCCTTTGCCTAATAAAGTGATAGAGCCCTTAGTGGATGTCCCATAGTTGAGCCACATATGCTATAGTGTTGATGGGGAGCGGTCTTATGCTAGACTCCGTGTAGAAGAGAGTTGGTCGGTAGCCTTTGAGCTTAAGAACACCATATTGGTAAGGTTATTAGGCTTGCCATTTGTGTTACTTGTGTCTTTTATTGCTTATGCCTTATGTTTTTTTTCCTCTGATAAGGTGAAAAAAGCTCCCATAGAGAGGATCGCCTAGGTGGTTGAGGAATTCAAGAGGGCCATTATCGATGAGACCCGAGTGCTTATTGTAAGTAGCTTTCCTATAGTTGTTAATTTTTTGTATGTTGTGTATGTTATACATATCATCTATTATACATATGTATGTTATGCATGTTGAGTATGCTACATTTATGCTTCATTTTTCTTATAGAATGAGTTATCGAGAAGGGTTACTACCCTACAAGAGACCTGAAGGAAAGTGAGAACTTGGCTGAGAAGCTTATAATCTCCTTTAAAGATGAGGACATAGAGGAGGAAGTTAATTTTGAGGAATAAGCTAGGAGGCACCCCCTCCAACTTTTTTTTTATTTTCTAGTTATCATGTTAGGGAGGAAAATGTGAGATATCTCCCCTCTTTTAGTTGGGGATAGGAATTGTCACTTCCTATATCTAAACTTTCAAACTTCGTACGCACATTTTAATTTTCTTTATAGCACATTTGCCTTTGGATTATCATAAATGTGTTATTTCCCCTTGCACACTTGTATGAACTTGAGGTATTTTTGTATGTACAGACTTTAAAAAATAATTTTGGTGCTGCCAGAATTTGGTTGACTTAGTCTAGGTGGACATTGCCTAAATGTTGTTATAGACTTGGCATGGCGATGGTCCAGACATCTATCTCTTAGTCCGCACAGACTATGACACTATTTCTAGGTCCGTGTGGACTTCTATGCATATTTTGGATTCACATTCCTAATAGGAAGATGAATGGGATTTTGACTCTATAAATAGCCCCCCTTCTTGATTTTCTCACCCTATACTTTCATTATATCTTCTTTCTACCTAGATTTGTCTATGTCTTTAGAATTTAAGGCCTTTTAGGCTTCCCCTATTCTTGCCCCTTCTTCTTCTCTTAGGTTTTTGAGGAAGGTTCAAATTGACCCTAATTTCTTAAATGCTACAGTGCAGCACTGTGATCCTATCATCCATGTTTTCATATTTGGTCAATAAGTGATTTGTCTAATATTAGAAGTGTTTGCTACCATTTTGGAGTACAAAATCACTCTAGTTACCCCTTTAGCCTTGCCTTCTTTCAAAGACCACTACCCTAATGGCTATTGTCTTTACTTTGGGCTTTTCTCCTATCATAGCTGGGAAAATAGTACCTGAGGTAGGCTCAATTACTCTGCAAGCAATTTTAGACCATGCCCATCAAATTCACATTGGCTCAATGGAATGGACGAAGTGTATTTTGTTATGCCTTTTTGGGAGCTGCCTCATCATTACTTCCAAAGATGAGCATGGTGATTTTAGAATCCTTCATCTTCTGACTGTGACATGCTCTTGCCATAATCCTTTTTGCATTTTACTAACTAAAAAAATTTATGGATTAGATGCGCTAATGAAAGGAGAGATTGATTTTATAGCTAGAAGCCCGCTTCTCTTGTAGGTATGTGTCATAGACTTTAACTTTCTTGTGACCCTAATTTTTGCCTAGTATGCTTATGATAGTTTTCGCACTAGCGGGTCTGCCTAATTTTATCTTAGCAAGTCCTTTATGGATTTTCCAACCTAACCGCTCTTTTTCTTATTTTTTTTAGATTTGGCAGTAAGAGAAGTTGAGATTGCTCATTCCTCCTCCTAAAAGACATTTGGCAAAGTATGGCTTAAGCCATCATTATGAAAGGATGCTTGTAATGAAGTCTGACTCCCTTCACCAATGGATCTTATGGCTTGATATGGCAATCACAGTGCGATGGAGATGTCCATGGTGGAAACTAGCCATTTTACTCTCTCTTGCCATGCCGGTTGTGTTCCCTTGATTAGGCTAAGACACACTAGCTTCTATGTCCCCTCACTTATCTTACAGCAATTTAGTTTAGTGTAAAGGGTGCCTGCTGAGCTCTTAGGATTTCATAATGGCCTTTTGACTTGACATTTCCTATGCTCTTTCCTAAATTTTATGGCAACAATGCACAATCCTAAGGGACATGCCTAATTATACAACTGATGCTGTTAATACAACAATGGGATTTTATGTAATGCTAAAGCTAATAGATCATTAGTGCTGAAAAGGAATAATGAAGATAATATTCCTAATTTTAAAAACAAATAGTGTATGCAGAATTTAGTTACTTGTATAACCCTTTCATGAACGGGAATTTACATATCAATGATTAAGACTAAAGCATTTTTCTTAACTACTTTTAAATCTAAGCCTATTAATCTTAGTTAATGTTTTAATTTCCATCGATAGTACTATCATTACCAATTAGCCTTAAGAAGAAGGTTTTCTTAATTGGACATTTTCTATCAAATCTCTTAACTATTGCATAAAGTGCTTTATTGGGTTTTCACCTCATCGGGGTGTCCTAACTTTTGCCTAAATTGCCTTATTTGAGTTTTTAGCTTAGTGGACTCTTCTCTTTTTTTTTAGCAGAAGTACTTCTTTAGCCTGTCTGTATTGATTGTTTATGAGAATGCATTATCCTCTAAATCTGAGATCTTGATGCCCCCATGCTTATGCACTTCCTTGACCATATATGGACCTTCCTAATTGGGTTTGAATTTTCCCCTTAGATTTCATAATAATGGTATGATCTATTTGAGCACTAAATTGCTTTTTTCATATTGTTTTAGGATTGACTTTCTTATTGTAAGCTCTCGTAATTCTCACAATTGCATGTGATAGAGAGTTTTAAGTTATTTTTCATCAATTAATGCCAACTGCTCATATCTACTTCTAGCTTATTCTGCTTCAAAAAGGTATTTCGGCCTCGATTAGTAGTACTACCTCTATTCCATACACCAGTTAATAAGGCATAGCCTGGGTAGATGTTTTGATAATTATTCTGTATCCCCACAAAGTAAATGGTAACATATCTACCTAATCCTTATAGGTGATAGTCATCTTTTGCAAAATTTTCTTGATATTTTTATTGATAGCCTTTACCGCACTATTAGCCTATGGTCAATATGGAGAAGACTTATGATGTTGAATCTTGTACTTTTATAGAAGTTGTCTAGTTTTTGCCTATAATTGTACCCCATAGTCCGAGATGATCTATTGCAGCAATCTATACCTGCAGATGATTTTTCGTTCAATAAATTTTCCCATCTGTCTTACCCCCCATTTATTGAAAGACTATGCTTTAACCCATTTCGTGAAGTAATCCATTACTACCGCTGTGAACTTATGCCTTTTAGCAGCTAATAGCATTATTTCTCCAATTATATCAATTCTCCATGTTGAAAATGGCCATAGAGATGACAAGCTAGTTAGATCATTAGGTGGCAAATGGCTTAAGTTCCCGTATACCTAGCACTCGTGACACTTTTCTATGAAGTCATAACAATCTGATTCCATAGTCAACTAATAATATCCCAATCTCATGATTTTCTTTGCTAGATTCTTCCCATTCATATGGGGATTGCATACACCTTTATGTACCTCCTTGAGTACTATTTGGGACTCCGTTTCATCTATAGATTTGAGTTGTATCCCGTCCACTTGTCTTTTGTACAACATGGCTTTATATGAGATAAACTGAGTGGATAACTTTTAGAGGGCCTTTTTGTCTTTTTTAGTCATGTTTTAAGGGTATTGTCCCATTTCTAGAAAGGTTTTGATATCATGATACCATGGTAATTCTTGATGAGGCGACTTAACGATAGAGCTGAGTATTCTAGTATAGGATAAAAAGCTTATTTTACTAAAATACATCGACTTCGGCAGATCCCTTTTAGTAAGATTTGTCACTGACATCATGGTGGCTAAAGCATCTGCAACCTAGTTTGATTCTTCAAGGATGTGGTGAAAGATGCATTAATCAAATCCTTTAGCAAGGTCTATAAGTATTCTAACATACTTGCTTAAATTCTAATCCTTGACTTCCCAATCACCCTTTACTTGTTGGATGACAAACATTTAGTCTTTGTAGATGTCAACCACTTTTGCCCCCAGCTGATATAGAGTTTTGAGACTATAAATGCATACCTCATATTATGCCATGTTGTTGGTGGCTGAAAATTCTAACTTTCTTGTAAAGAACATCTGTTCACCTTTTGAAGAGTTGATTAGTACCCAAACACCTGCTCTTTTTTAGTTAACGGCCTCATTGAAAAACACTTTCCATCCTTCTTAAGATATTGCCCCCAAGTGTTCATCTAGAAATTCATATTCCTCCTATTTTTCTTCAAACGGGTGTTATGCTAGGAATTCGACTACGGCTCATCCTTTAACAGTCTTCTTAGTAATATAGGAGATATTGAACTCCTTAAGAAGTAAGATCCAATGTCCCATATTTCCCACAAAGGATGGTGTGGTTTGTAGGTATCTGAGTTTGTCATGTTTTGCCATTGCCTCTACTTTATATGGTTAGAAGTAGTGACACAGCTCTTTTAATGCCCAGATTACTCCCAAACATATTTTCTCTACTTTTGTGTACTTCTGTTCATATGGGAGCAATTTCTTACTTAGGTAATAAACCACATTTTCTATTCTAGCCTCGTATGCTTGCATAATTAGTGCTCCTATTGAGGATCTTTCAACTGTTAGGTATAGGATTAAGGGCTTACCAGGTTTTAGAGGTCTTAGAATTAGAGGATTAATCAGATACTATTTGATGAATTAGAAGGCCTTCTTGCAATCATTATTCCACTCCTTTAGTTGTCCTTTATATAACAAGTTTAATATAAGTTCACAAATTGCGATGAGCTTAGATATGAACCTATTAATATACTGAATTCTGCCTAAAAAGCCTCTGACTTCATTTTTTGATTGTGGTGTAAGCATGTCTAAGATGGCTTTCACCTTATCCGAGTCGACTTCAATCCCTCTTTTGCTTACTACATTCCTTAATAATTTTCCATGTGTGACTCCAAAGATGCACTTTTTAGGGTTGAGTCTCATGTTAAATTGGTCCAGCCTTTGGAAGAACTTTTTTAATGCTTCAAAATGTCCTTCCCTTTTTGTGGACTTCACCATCATGTATACTTCGACTTGTTTATGCATCGTGTCATGGAACAACTTATGGCCATTCATTGATAAGTGGCCCAACATTTTTTAACCTAAAAGGCATTACCTTGTAATAATACATACCCCATTCTATTATAAAGGTAGTCTTGCATTTGTCTATTACTTTCATTAAGATTTTATTGTATCCCGAGAACCCATCAATGAATGAGTACATAGTGCCCATTGCTGCACTGTGTACCAATACATCTATATAGGGAAGGGGAAAGTCATCTTTTTGACATGCATTGCTCAGATCCCAATAATCTATGCACATCTTAACTCTCCTATCCTTTTTAGGCACTGGTACTATATTGGCGAGCCAAGTGGGGAAGACTATTTCCTCAAAGAACTTTACATTAAGTAACTTGACTAGCTCCTCTTTTACTTTCTCTACCCATTCAGGTCTCTTGAGCCTTTTGTCATACTTGGAGGGCATGATTATGCATTGGTATAGCATGCTACATAATTTCTCTATTGATCCCTAGTATGTCATCATAATTTTGGCCAAAAATCCTTTCATATTTCCTTAGTAATCTCTCAAATTTTTCTCTTTCTTTGACAATAATATCATAGGCAATTAATACATTATTATGTTGTTCATTGGTTCTAAGATTAAAAGGATTAGTTTTAATACAATTAAAGTAAAAAAAATGCTCATGTAATGATCATTTGTATACACATTACCATCAAGAGAAAGATCACACAAATAAGCAAATTCATTATTCATCTTATTAGAAAGTAAATCGTTTGCCTCGAAGAGGTCACAAAGATAAAATTCATCATAAATAAATTAGAATTTTCTAATTCAGGCATGTCCCCAAAAAGGTTAGGATAGACTTCTTTAGTTGCTAGAGCTTTCAAGAACACTTCCTCTATCCATTGAACTTGAGTATGATGTCCTGATTCCCAATCCACAACATCGATGAAAATTTCAAATCCAAGCTTGTAGCATCCCTTTATTCTGGCGAGTTCTGGGGTCCCATCATACTTTTACCCTTCTACTTGATAAAATAATCTTCCAATGACTTATTTTGTCTTAGGTTACCCTATTTTCTTGGATCGTAACCTAGCCCCTTTCTATCCTTCTTGATATGTAGCTATAGAGGTTTAATGATACCATGCAATTTTTTCCCTAAACTAACTCCCGAGAAGAAATCTATCCTCTTCATCATTTTGGACACTGCTGGGTCCATGTAATCCTCATAAATCCCTTTAACATAGAATCTATTAAAAGGCTGATTAGTGATAGCTATAGTGGAGACAACATGATTGACTTTAGCCTTTATGGTAACAATGTTGCCTTTATGTGGGAACTCAATCATTTATTGCAGGGTTAAGGGAACTACTCCTAGCTTATGGAACCAAGGCCTTCCTAACAGGACAGAGAAGGTAGCAGGTATGTCAATAATTATGAACTCAATTTCATTGATGATTGGTCTCACTAACACTTTAACTATAAAAGACCCTTTAGGTTGTCTTCTAGTGTCACCATAAACTTTTATAGTGATACTAGAGGGTAACAAATCCTCTTTCTTAATCCCTAAAACCAGCTAGGATCTTAGCAGGGCAAACACAAAGGGAGGAGCTATCATCCACCATTGAACAACCTATTTTCTTCCTATTCACTTTAGCTTTGATAAAAGTGGGGTCTATTGTTCTTCCTTCCTTTTAAAGGCAAATTCATTTATGACAATGTAATGAGACCTATATTGCCTATTTTCATCACTCCTTCAAGCTCATCTAGGGTTGTAGTTATAGAGACAGCAACTTAACCTAGGGCTTCAACAACATTTTGGCTATGGACTTTAGATGACGTAAGTAAATCCTAGATGCTAATGTTGGCTTGGGTCTTCTTAAGCTGCTTTAACACCTCCTCATTCTTATTTGTTTTGGATTCATGTTCTTTTTTTGGTAGGATTTGACCATTCTTCTCTACTCTTTCCACCATTTCTCCCTCAACT
>CANXYI010126926.1:0-10765 GCA_948208565.1 Hura crepitans
ACATTCAATCTCATTGAATCTTCCTCCAACTCCTTTTATGTGTGTGACCCTAGGGGTTTTCAGAATAGCTCGGCAGTACACAGTGAATTAGAGTCCTAGTCTAACTGGAACTTTATAGATTCAATCTTATTTAATAAATATCAATTCACCAATTGATATATCACTCATGTACAAGTCAAGAGAGGCATCTATCCTTGCATCATGACTACCAAAGTACTAAAAAGTCAAATGATTTGACTTAACCCTTCCATATATAGTTATAGTGCAATAAACTCTTTTCACCATCTTTTACCTCATCCAGTTTTAAGTATAGACTTATGTCAACCATAGCATAACTAAGCATGTCTAATTAAGCCCTAGACATATTGTTATGATAATTTCACCTTTATTCCAAAAATGCCCTTTGTGAATCCCATTCACACATGGCATCTTACTTTGGCCAAAGATTCTTGAATAAAGATTACTAATTAAAATGTGAGATGAACTCCCTACTATAATCTGGGGTGGTGAATCCTTTGTTGATTACTACCTTATCTTCAAATATTTCATGCCATACCTAAGCACCTTGCTATTTATACTTCTTGTTCAAAGTAAAAGCTTTTGAGTCAAAGTATATCACTCCATATTTAAGATAGTTAGTGATCTCAAGTCTAAGAATACTTGCACCATTAAAGTGATGAGATACTTTCATTGACATAAATTAAGTATCCATGTGAAGATCTCATGGTAGGTCTCCGATGTACTTACTTCCTAAGTAAGCATCCATATGCTTACTACTTGTGAGAATTGTTGCTTGATTTAATCAAGAAGTATAGCATGTGCTAATCTATTTTTATTAACAATGTCCCATCTTATTAATACTATGATTAGGGATATTTAGGTATATCACATTTGCATGCAATAAGAATCTCACATCATGAACACTTCATAATTTCCTCTACACTATGATTTTATACTAGGGACTTTGTAAAATGGTTTTAGACATTGCAAACAATTATAAGTAATATATAAAAGTAACGTGATACAAAAAGAAATGCCTTTTACATTAACTCACAAGGTTTAAACACATGAATATAATCCTACTATATAAGCTCTAAGGGATACATCTAACATGGATAATGGGAATTCATAAGCCATATAGGGGGTTAATCAAATCAAGGACCATAAACGTTGAGTTGGACCACAAAGGTCATATCCTAGACCTAATGGTTATATGCTAGACTTGAAGGTTATATAAAGGTATTAAAGTACCTTAGTAGCTGCTAATCTCCCTAGTTAACCGGTCAACCTATCCAGACTAGGTTGTATACATTCACATGAGCATTTCCTTTCTTTAGTTATGTTCAATTTAATTTTTAGCATTCAAAAGTTCATGAAAAGCATTATAGATATACATGTAATTTCCATAATGTAGTAAACATACGCATAAGCATACTTTTCTCTAGAATACGTAGTATAGCAAGAATCATTATCATCTACCATACTTCTCATAACATAGGCCATTTAACATAAGATCATGAAAGATAAACTTCCTTTTAAGAGTGTTTATTATACTTAAACCCTCATATACATGAAATAAGTCATGCTTATTAACGTTAATATAATCTTTGTCATACTAACATTGAATTACATAGCACATTTATAACTTATATATAACATTTATTTTATTCTTTTTTTATACCTTATTTAACACAAAAACATACACATGCATACAATTGTATCCATATCATTTTCAGCCCATAAGATCATTTTCATAGTTTTTTTGTATCTATAGTCTCGGCTCACTTACACACACATATACCAAGCATAAACATATATATAAATATACACACACACACACTTCATATTATGTTCATAAGATAACTTCCTATCATATTTGCACGTTTATTCTATTTTAAACATGTAAGAACCTGCTAATCTTCTAATTACATAATTTAAGGTTAATTTATCCCATACTCATGTTCAAGATACAAGTTCTTATGAAACCAACTTTTACATGCTTATCATATACATTTTAGCTTAATATCACACACACTCCCATAGAGTTTATTCATAACATAATCAGACATCCATGTTTATTTTACTTTTTCTTTAATATTACAAGCCATAACATGCATTTATAACACAACCTACATCATTAATTACACATAGGCATAATTAATCACATACTTAACTTAATGTTCTTAGATACATAAACCAAAATAAAGAAATTACTCTTCTCTTGACCTTAATTATCCTTCTCATTTCCATCCTTCTTTTTCTTTCCTTCCTCTTCTACATAAACATATTACCCATACACATTCAAAATTCCATATAAAATCATATATTCAACAAAAACTCAAATTGATATCATAATACTCAAATCAAAACCATATACTACCTATAAAAATTACCAAAAGTCAAAGAAAAGCTCTTACCTAAATGTTAGTTACTATTCCCTTATCTTTTCTACTTAATTTTCTTTAAATAAACATTGAGATTTTAAGCTTTAAGGCTTGAAAAAGCTTGTATGGGGCTTAAAAAAATTTAGGGTGTAGGATTGTGTGGATTAAAGGGATGAAATCATGTTAAAAAAAAGAGAGAACTCTCTTATCACCGTCAAGTTCAAAAGGAGGGAGAAAGTAAATTTTTGCCCTTATTTCACCCAAAACTTAACTTATATACACCTACATAAGTGGCCAGTTAATTTTTAACTTAGTCTAAGGGTTGTCCATATTAAATTCCACCTCAAAAATTCTTTTTAATCCTCTTAATAATGACATCTTTTTAATTCTCTAAAATCCTCTATCAATATATAATTCTAAAGGTTACAAATAGTCATAGTAATATTATCAAGAGTCTTAAATAATTCATATGTAAAAACCTTATTCGATATATATTTAGTCATTTTCCTCAAATGATTTTTATAAAATTATCTTGATCTTCAAAAATTGTAATTCCAATCTTATTAGACTCTTTAGAATATTCGAGTATTAGGTTGTGAAATTCTCGGGTCAATTTAAGCAAAAACATTGAAATTACTGATTCTACCTTAACTAGGTTACCACTCATTTTAAACTATTATATTCATTAATGATTTTAACCCAATTAATGACTTCATTTTCACTTTAAATTTTGCCCTTAGTTATATTATAAATAATACTTCCCTCTAGGGTGACCTTAATTTTAAGAAATACTATTCACATCTTGGAAAGTACTATTCATAAACCCTAAAATTTTTAGATGTTACAACAAATCATCACTTGCTAAAGGAAACAAAGAGTTAAGGGTTGCCCATTTTTGTCAAAAGATATATAGTCATAGTAAATAGAAGACAAGCAACAAAATGGATTTCATAATTAAAGCCTTCAAAAAAGGAAATTTCAAAGGAGTTGAAGGTTTTCTGAGTTAAGATTCATTTTTTAAAGTGATAAGATAAGGCAGGAAACAACTAGCCATAATAGAAGAAAAGATAAAAGTGTAGAATTCAAGGAAAATCTAGATATTTAGGTATGACATAATTTGAAGATTAGTTAGACAACAGAAGCATTAGAGAATAAAAATATATTTTGTTTATGATCCTTATATTATTATTATGATTGAACATGCCATTTTTTAAAGAAACACATTTTAAAAAGTAGCCTTAAAATTTGAAATTTACACCCAAATCCCATCAAACACTTTTTATACTACTTTTATGTGTTTCCTCTTTTTGTATGTATTAAAATAGTCAAAATTCTTAAAGCATGATATGAAAAAAGAAGATTATCTACATGATAAGTTACTCCTAAAAGAGACATATTAAAGAGAAAAAAGTAAACATTTTTGAATGGGAGAGGTTATAGATGATAACTATAAGGTTTCTGCTTTATATAAGTATGAGTTAAATCTCATTCTAAGTGTATTAGGCCTTCATCAAATAGAAGGAAATTATTGTTAAGTATAATTAAAGTAAAGATGCCGAGCATTTATCTTGGTCAATGAAATTACTTTTTCAAAAAGCATTAATTTTGAGGTCATAGTGCCATTGGCAATTCAGTCCACTAATAATAGCATTCAACATTGGCTATTCAAACCATTTCTTTAAATTATACCTTAAGATAAAATATAATAAATGATATATAGTCAATTAGGCACATAAAAAAGGAGATTGTCCATTCTTATATGCTAGTAATCAAAATGATATTCAAACTCTAGACCTGCTAAAAGTGTTCATTATCTCCTCATAATCACAATTGAAAAAGACAAGTGGTTTATTTGGACATGCATTGATTAAATTCTAATCTAGAAAAAAGCTAGTTGACGAAAAATTAGAAATATTTAAAAGATGGGAATGACTAATGAACAACAGTATAAGAAACCCAAGATTCTTAAAGACTTTTATAAGCTTAAAGTTAAGTAATGATATCAATTCATAAGACAAGGACTTAGAGAAAATCATTTTAGAAAAACAAAAACCTTTTCATTAAAATGAAAATGAGCTATGAGTGGATTTGGGCATGTTCATTTCAAAAATTTAGGCAAAAAAGCAATGGCAACAATGACGAATACCTTACAAGAGGGCAAATCAGAGTAAGAATAAAAGGGAATAATTCTAAGAAATAGAAATCAAGACAATGTAAGGTAGTAAAAAATAAAGATCTTTCACACTAAGAATTATGTTATTGAGTAGTGAAAAGGATCATCATGAGAATTATTATAGACAAGATTAAAATAAAAAGTGAAGAAGAAAAAGTATTTGTCAAGGTCCAAAAGAGTCATCAAGAATAAGTCAAATGAAAAGAAATTGAAGTTAGTCATGAAATATCCATTAATTATCCTTTTCAATAATTTGTTCACTTCCATAAAGTTTAGATTTAAAAAGGGAACTTTCATTGCGATATTTCAATAAGTTTAAACACATGTTACTTGACTTTATATTAGTTAAAAACTTATCAAGATTTTTAACCATACCTTGCATTTCATTTGCACTCATTACATTATTTTATATTCATAATTTGATATTACATATAAAAAGTAAAATTTACCATCTCTAGTGATAATTTAAGAACAACTTTTTATCATTATACATAAAAAAAAAACATTTGTTTCCGTTCATAGATATAGAAATAGTTTAGTACTTCAAAATTACATATTCAGTTGCATTTGACTTTATTAAGTTAAGAGATCTAAAGTAAGAAGAAAAGGGTTTCAATTCATAAATGATAATTCAACATACAAACATATCAATAAGAATGTAATCTATCATGATTTACTTTCACACTTAGAGGTTATTAGTATTGGTAATCCTTTAAGAGATTTCAAGAGTATAGATTTTCGACAATCCATAAGGAAGATAGGATTTCTTTAGAATTCGAGTTCTATAACAAATTCATAATTAAACAAAATCCTACCAAATTAAGAAAATTCAAGGCCCTGAAAATTTATTTAATACAAAAAATGTCAATGTCTCATAAAAAAATTATAGAACCTATGTTAATCTAAGGACTTTACCAAGGATTTCAAAAAAATAAAAACATTTAATGGCAAAGTAGTCAGTTAAACTTTCATCTTTAAAGGATTAATTGAATTAAGTAAGTTTAAATAAAAAAAGTTAGTCATGTTGCTAGAAAAAATCTTTGATAAGAAAGTAGTAAGCTAAGATTTACTTTCATTTAAAGCTTACAAGAATTGATAACCTTTCAAGAATATAATAAATACAAATCTTCAATAAAGAAATAATCAACCATGACAAACCTAATATTTAAAAGGTTATCAATATTCATAAACTTTGTGAGACTTCATTACAAAACTAGAATTCTAAAATAAAATCATATGTTTTCCTTAGAAAATTCCTATCTCTCAACAATCCAATTTTATAAACAAAATGAGATGCCCTTAATAATCAAGATCTATCAAATCAAGAAAACTTAAGGCCTTTAAAAACCTATATAATCTAGGAAACATATTAAGATTTCATTAAGAACTGTGGAACCTATGTCAATATAGGAACCTTACTAAAAATCTCAAAAATATAAATTTATTGTAAGGAACTAGTCAGTTTTGATTTTACTTCTATTGTGATAAAAAAAAAGTAGTAAGTTAAGATTTACTTTTGTTTAAAGCTTGTTGCGATTTATAATCTTAACAACAATTTAACAAGCATAAGTTTCTAATAAGGAAGTAGTTAGTCGTGATTTACTCTATTATTGGTATAAATCCATTCATGACTTACCTCTATTGCCAAATTAATAACATCATTAAGAATTTAACATATACAAATATTCTAATTCAAGATTAAAGACATCATCGAGAATTTAAAAATTTATAAGAAATTGGTCAATCATCATTTACTTCTATCACCAAAATTTCTAACATCAGCAAGAATTATTCAAAAAAATTACAAATATATTATAAAGAAGAAATTAGCTATAGTTTACTTCTATTGCAAGATCAATGACATCGTTAAGAATTTTATATGTAAAAAAAATTTATTGCAAGATTAATGATATCATTAAGAATAAAAAAACAAAAATCTACTAGAGAAGGTAGTTAGTTATGACTCTCATTTGTCAAGAAAGTCTATCAACATTGATAGGCTTCATATAATCAAAAACATTTTTTCTCGAGATAAAATTTTCAAAAAAATAGTTTCACTCAATCAAAATTGCTTGTTTTACTAGTTATCTAGAAAAAATGTATGTTTATCTTGGACACTTCACTAATTTCATATTCAATACCCTTATTTCAATAGTTTATAAGTAAATAATGTTATTTAATTGGGGCAAAATTAGAATACCAAAAGTTACATATTCAAGAAAATTGAAAGAAAAGGAAAAATTAGCAATAAAAGAGTCTTTTTCCTTTATAAAAGGAAAAAAAAACCTCTCAATTTGAAAAAAATTCAATCAAAATCAAAGTCATTTTTCAGAGAGATCAAATTGAAAAAATATAAAGTAAAATGATGTGACTTGGAAAAACTAACTCTAGCAAATTGAATTTCACTAGGAATTTTAAAAATCATGAGCTTCATAAAACTTCATGAAGGATTGTTAAGTTTTCACATTTATTATAATCTTTTCATATGGAATTTCAAAATTAATTTCATCTTCATGTGCTTTAAAAAATCTTTAGAAGGACTTTTTAAATATTCTAATATGTCAAAATTCACAAAACTTATCAAGATCCTATCTTTGTCTTAGTCACTAGTACGTCAAAAATTTTAAAACCTATATAATATAAGGACCCCATCAAGAATTTAGATACCTATTTAATATATAGGCCTTTTTATTAATTTAGAACATATTTAGTATAAGGACATCATTAAGAATTTCAAAACCTATTTAATATAGGAACTATATCAAGAACTCACAAAGAATTCAAAACCTATTTAATAGGGATTTCATAAAAATTTTGAAACCTATTTAATATAGGAACCTGATTAAGAAATTTGGAACTTATTTAATATAGGGCTTTCATTAGGAATTTCAGGACCTATTTAATATAAGGACCTTAGTCAACAATTTAAAACCTATTTAATATATGAACCATCATAAGAATTTTGGAACCTATTTAATATTGGAACCAAGTTTTGGTCAGTGATCATCAGTAAAAAGATACTGATTGCAAAAGTGATTATAATCATCACCACTTACGGGAAGTTATGATTATGAAAATATTAAAATCAAAATCACTCACAAGAATATTTTGATTTAAAAAGGATGTTAAATCCTAAATTATGATCACTTGCTGGAAGATCATAACTTTGAAAAAAGGTAAAACTCTAAATCTAAACCATTCTGTAACACTAAAAAATCCTTGCATTATAAATAGTGACAACCGGGGATTTTGAATAGTGACTTCTAGGTCATGATCAAGTTTTACTTATTAATCAAAAGATTACATTATAAGTATGTTATGGATAAAATTTGATATGAAAATAAGAATGTTTGTAGGTCTAACGAGTGATAACGAATAAGATTATGAATAGTAAATCTTGAAGTCTTGAATATATGAGAATAGTGTTCCTAACCTTACTGATTAAAAGTTTATGAGTTGAATAGTATATGTTTACAGTTTGGCAAAGAAATGAGAACATTCGAATGGAAAATCGAATGATATCAAGTATGTATATGAATAGTTTCACTTGAGAGTGAATAATACGTTTCGAGACCCAAAATGTACTAATGTTACAGGATGGTAGGATAAATTATAAGATATTTTTGGGAGAATTTTGCAAAGGAAATAACGTCATTAAGGAGGTTAAAAATAGAAGTTAATTTTTTACGACAGTGTACTATGAATAGTAACATAGTAAAAGCTAAATCCTAAAATAATTTGAAAGTGCTTTGATAAACCCAAAAATGCCACACCTCAAAGCTCAAATATTATAAGGAATATAATGGTATGGTATTGGAATTTTTGAACATCGAAAAATATTTTATAAAAATCGGGTAAAGATAAAAGTACCGTATTTAATCAGTCTTTAGAAGTTTTTGAGTTTGATTTTTTTAAGGCTTTTAAGAAATAATATATATAATTATTTGAGATCATAACAAGTGATTATTAATGAAAGAAATTGAAGAATACAATTAAAGTGGCTTAAAAAGAATATTTATGGAGTTATTTTATTATGCACCCTTGGATCTTTTCTTGGATTGATCTTGGCTATTGAAGAGGGAGTATATAAGGGCAAAAAAAATCTAATATTGGGTAGCAACCAGCCCTCTCTTCATCTTTTTCTTTTTCCTTTTCACGCCACTTCCATAAAGGTTTCCACTATTGTTACTTCTTCAAGTTATCCTTTAGCTTGATTTAATTACAAGTTTTCATCTCAAATCAATTTCTAAGAGTAGCTAAAGGAAATTTAAAATAGGAATTGAAGAAAAGATGGATTAGATAGGAAGGATTTCTAAAGAAGAGTTCTTAGGTGAATAGTAACACCCATTCAAGTAAGTAGTTATTTTTAAGCTTTGATATTTTTTAAGGTTTATTTAGGTGCCAATAAGAGTTATATAAGGTTAATTTGAAGAATTAAAGCATATTTTAATTATTATGAATTTTTTTATTATGGATTAAGGTTATGTTCAAGAAGAGATGAGGAGAAAGCAAGGGAAAAAGATTAGAGAAGGTTTATAGATACTCTAAAAAGCTATTTTAAGGCTATTCAAGTAAGTGTATCCCTTATAGTATGTGTGACTATGATTTTGGATTAGAAACGTATGTGTTTAATATATAAAATGTGTATGTTAAACTAAATAACTTGGTGTAAAATGATATGTGATGGTTGTATTATGGTGAATATATGTATAATGTCTTGAATTAATGATTAAAAATCATATTTGTGTGTAAAATGCTTGATGATAGAAAACCATATGTGAAAAATGAGTAATGTGGCTTTCTAAAGCTACCACTAGATCAGAAGGTCTAGGCTGCTTAGAGCATCCACTAGATTAGTGGGTCCATGTTACCTAGAGCAACCACTAAATCAAAATGTTTGGGCTACCTAGAGCAACCTTTAGATCAAAATGTCTGGACTATCTAGAGTAACCACTAGAACATAACATGTAAAATGATGTAATCATATAAATTTATGAATAATAATGATATATTTAATATGATTAAGACATAATGAGTTATGATACTAGTAATGCATGAGATATGATAAAACTAGGAAATAAGTGTTATATGATAAGCAAAAATGTAAAAAAAAATGGATGTACATATATGTTTGATTATATAATCATATGATGAAGTTAGTAAGACTTCATGTTTCAAGTATTTTACTCATGAGCGATATGCAATGATACTATAAATTAATGAGTGATGGGAATTGTTAATTTAAGAATGTAATTAGATACTTTATGGGTATCAAATGAAGTAATTACATTCGTGTGAACTAATAAATGAATTAGTTATGGTAAAAAGGAAATCATGAGGTATGATGCATGCTCTAAGTATGATATAGTATATGACAAAATTGTATGAATACATATGATTATGTTGAAAGTATTTTGGCATGTTACCTTTAATGCTTGAAATCATTATAAGTATGTTTTCTAAGGCCAAATGGCTCAATATTAAGATTTGGAAGAGTTTAGAAAAATATCTAGAATAGAATGATAAATGGGAAACTAGAACCACTAAAGCAATGATTAGAAATGAACTACGATAAGAATTTGATCTACTATGCTTATTGATTGTTATGCATGAAGTGTAAATTGAGTATGTCAAGTTGTAAATGTAGGAAAGTAACCTAAGGCATAAATGATATATTACAAGATGTTTATATATGAAGGCCTAAATCATAAAGGCATAATAAGTGATCATAAGGTGTGTTCCATGAATGAGACCATGATGTAATATATTATGGCATTTGTCTAGATTGATCTACAATAATAATGATGTATATTATATAATGGTATGAATATGTGGTATGAAATGCAAATACGGTAATGAGGCAACTAACCTAAGTATAATGTATGTATTGTGAATATTCATGCATGACATTGAATGTGCATATGTGCATAAGTATGCTTTTACTATGAAGAAAGTTGACACGGGTGCATTTAAGACATGACTTATGATATGGCCTAATGGCAACCTATATGAACATTTATATATGAATTATTGGCAAAAGAAAGTGATATGATTATAATTAAAAAGTAAAGTATGGATTATAATATGTTTATGGTATAAAAGGATTTATGAGGCATGTTATGTATGAATATGAATTTAATATGAATATAAAGATGAAAAAGCTTATGGTTACCCCAGTTGGTTAGGTGTTAGCCAAATAAATTGAAAA
>CANXYI010126976.1:0-12980 GCA_948208565.1 Hura crepitans
CTAACCATACCCACACATATCTAGCGATATATATATATATATATATCTATATATATATATATATATATATATTTGTGATTAATTATACAAGACTTAACTAATCATACTTATGATAAATGTAATACCATTCATCTCATGTCCATGCATCATCAAACATAAAGAAGTAAACTTACACAGTGAGCACATTGATATGAAATACACTACATGTTATTTCTACATGTTATCAATTGTCTTAAATAATACAAATAATGCATACTCAACATCATTCATCACTCACATGATAGAAATTGTGCAGTGTGTGTAAGAGACTATTTAAGTTTTTTTTATATTCATTTAATTTTCTTTAGAACGCTCATTTTAATAAGAACACAAATCCTATTGATATTGGGATCATTGTCTGTAGTGGCCCACATTTTGGATTGAACGGCTGTTGCACTAGCATAGGTGTATAGTAATCCTACTGGACCTAAATGGAAGTTGTACTCATGTGAAAATGTGCAGTGGCCCTGTGGAACCTAAATAGCAGCTACACCCGCATGGATCTGAATGTCATAAAAATATAGGTTTTTAGATCAGTCTAAAAATGGGCCTATAAACCAACATTAAACACCAAAGTACCCTAGCAACTACTATCTATCCTTAGTTGACCAATTAACCTATCCATCTCTAAGTTGTTACTCATATGGGCTATTCTCATGTGTTATTAATTTCACCATTTTATTTGAGTTTAAATCAATCATTCTGATTTTAACATTATAAAAATTTGATTAAATTGGAAACATTGTGTTATGTTCTATAATTCAGTGATTGAGCACAATGTCACATGCATTTGTCCTTCACTCATGTTATATATCCCCATTTTATACTTATACACATTTCCAATATCAAATGATCCATTTTTAACATGTGATAACTTATCTTTCATTTCATGTTCACTTTAAAGCATATTCATGCATTAAAAGCCAATAAGCCATTTTGACCACTACATATGCATAACCACAGATATGTGCCATGCTCACATGTCGCATCTTAATCACTTTTATCTAGCAACATTCATGCTCATAATTGCTTATCCCATTCAGCCAAGGCACACCAAACATTATTATATGCTTTTATCTCATACCATGCTAAGTCTCACATATATTTCATCTCATTATGCCATAGATGCACAAGTTTAACATACAATTAGCATGATGTATACTTACATACATACATGTATATAAGATATATTCATAACTTTATTCTTACATACATACATATATCATGCCTCATGTTCCATTTTATGCTTTACATGTATAAAAATATTCACAAGCCATTAATTTTGCTTATTCACATGTATTACTTGACATATACCCATAGGCATGCTCCAATAGCCATTCAGACATAATCACACACACACATTCTATAGTATAATTCCTTTATAATCTTTCATACCACATACTCATGAAACATTAATCATTATTCTATGACAATATGTGTTCATTTACATACATATTACAACAATATCACACACACTTTCATAGCCATTCAAGCATTATGCTCAATCACACACTTGCACATTTTCTTTCATCATTTTACACATATTCATACTCTGTCTCACCAATTAATCATAATTTGCATGTCCTTTAATCATATACATAAGCATTTCTTTCATAAAATATACACTTACATACATACATACATACATTACGTATAAGCTAGGGAATACATTAATTGCACAAATTAGATGGATTACACATACCTAGCATGTCCAAAATACACTATGAAGCTTGTCTAGGCCTTCGCCTTCCCCTTATCATGAGCCTGTTCTGTTTTGGTAACTGTTTATTACAAATTTGATTTATAAAAATTTGTATAAAGTCATACGAGCATTAAAAATTACAAACAACCATACCAAATAACACTTAGGCACCCTTAGATCATAGGAAAAATATTGGGTTTTGAAAATTCTTACCCGAACAAAAAATTAGCACTATTCATCGAACTCGAAATCGAGAAAATTCCTTTGATTTTCTTTGAGAACTCTACTTAAATTAGCATCTAAAGGACATAGGGACACAAAAATTTTCATTAGATGAGAGAAATGGGTGTTAGATAGAGGAGAAATGGCCAACAATGGAGGAATTTTCTCTTTATGGTCGATGGCTTGAAAAGAGAGAGAGGGAGAGTATTTTTCTTGTTTTGACCAAAATGAAAAAATAGTTGACTATTTATAGTTTTTTGAAAAATCCAATTTAAGTACAATTTCTCCCAATTTTTCTCCTATCTTTTTAACTCCTATTAATCTCATTTAACCATGAAAAATTAAATTAATTTAGGTCCCACAATTATCTAAAAAGTAGAGTTTAAAAAATGAGAAAAATCGAATTAAAATGTTATTTTTATGTTACCCAATATTTAAATAAAATATTTTCTGACCTCTAAAAATTCCAATTTTAGTGCCAATAGGCTAATTAGAATTTTTGAGTATCAAGTCATATAATTTTCAATTTTTTTAGCAACTTTTAAAATATTTTATGGTTCAGCTTTGCCTTAGTCACTATTCATAAGACACTTAGTAAAAACTTTTTTAGCATTTTTAACAAATAAAACGACTTCCGTTTGGTTTCAAACTTTGCTCAAAATTATTTTGTGATTAATACTTTCATTCGCCAAAACACTATTCATCTCGGGAGAAGTACTATTCACAAAAGTAAGAATTTATAGGCTGTTACATATGTCACATTTAAAAATTTACTGAAAATCTTACATGTAACCAAATGAAAATCTAAGCTTGCAAATACTTTAAATATTCTAATTCCCACCTTAGAACATTATTAGAAAATAAAAACAATAATTTTTGCTCACCGTAGTCATTATTCACACCACCTAAATAACTCCCTCTTTAAGCCTTCTTAAGAGGATTTCTCACTAGAATAAGGATGAGAGGAGCATAGAGGCAATTTTGATGTATTAATGGGTAAAAAGAAGAAAAATCTAGGGTTTTTTTAAATGAGGATGGCATCGGGTTTAAGGGGAAAGAAAGGTTAAAGATGGTTGTTTTAAAAGTATTAAGGTCCTTCTTTATGTATAGGATGGATGGCTAGATGGTTGCCATGTATCAAATGAATGGCTAAGATTTATTCTTAGCATAATTCCCTCAAAAAATTCATATCTCATGCTTTAAGCCTCTAAATATTCAACTAATGAGTCTAAAAATCATCAAAATCTGTGTTTTAATTATCCTCCAAAAATTAGAATTTTTGTCTAACAAAAATTATTTTTTTGGGTAATGATGTCATTAATTAATTTCATTTAATTACTTTTTAATCTCAAAAAATTTCAAAACTAGTTCCATTGTCTTAGTTAAAATCTTTTACCATCAAATTATGCTATTTTTAGAATTTTTTGAGCACTTTTAAAATAATTTTTTTGTTCAGCTTAACTAAGTCACTATTCATGGGACACCAATAAGCAAACTTTACAGTCTATTTTAACCCCTTAATTGACTTTAATTTGGTCCAAAAATTCACCCATTATTATGTTTTAATCATTTCTATCATCCTATAGCCTTAGTTCACTCTAGGTTCCTGAAAGTACTATTCACTATTCAGTGGCCCCTATTTAAAATATCGAAAAATTATAAGCATTATAAGCATTGGTCCTCACGAACCAAGGCCACTAGTTGCTGCTAACTCCCTAATTGACCGGTCAACCTATTTAGTAGGTGGTCTACCTAATATGGGACAGTCCTAGTTATCATTCCTTGTTTACTTAATTTAGTCATTCTCTTACCTCCATTCCATACTTTACCATTCATGTTACAACACACAAAGTTACATATGCACATTTTGCTTGGCCATTACTTTAATAGTTCAAAACATGTTTCATTAATATTTCTTTTTATCATTTTCTTTATTCAATTATCATGCCATACTTCATAATAATATGTCCCACACACTTTGTTATAGCTTCATGCCTTGTTACACTTGAGTAAGTCAAATGTTCATAACATTGTTCCCACACTTCTCCATACCTTTATGTTACCAACATGCACATGCATTCCCAATTATTTTCAATTCTTTGTCCTTTTTTTAGTTACCCACACATTTAAGCTTATTTAAGCATTGGCCATACTTTAGCTCATGTACAAACATTATATAGTTTCAATGCACATCATCCAACTATTATACCTAAATGCACATGCACTTTCATTCACCTCAGTTTTTATACTGATCATGCTCACAACTAAATAAGAGACTCATATGCATTTTACCACACATGTACATTGAAGCCATACAATTTGGGCAATTCACATTCACATATATGCACATTTTTTTCAATTCTTTCTTTATGCATTCATCTGCTCATCTCATACCCACAATTACCATACACAATTACACACACTCATATTACACCATTTCCATACACACACAACTATACTTGAAATGTGCAAACAAGCAACATACAACATATTTTTCATTAAATTCACTTATATTAAACTCCAATGCACTTTTATTACACCCTGTAAGCTTTTTCTTTCTCTCTCTCCAACAAATTCTTCTCTTTGTCTACAAACATATTAGGTTTTTACCTTAGAAAAATAATAGAAAATTCTACATATATCCAAACTAAAATCTGACCATATATCCATCATTTACACTTTAAATGCTACCTAATAAAAATATGAAACCTTAAAGAAAAACACTTACTCAATAATTGGTCACTATTCACCAAGGTGTGAAAATCCTTCAAATTAAGCTCCCTTTTGCATTTCTCTCACTAGATTCATGATCTAGGGATTATAGAGGCAAGATTTAGTGGCCCAATTTGTAAGCAATGATGTGTTTTAAGGTTTAAATGAAGAAAAAAGAAAGGGAGGGGGAAGGGGAAATAACATCGACCATATGAGAGGGAGAGAGGTGGAAGATGAGTCTTACACATGTGCACACACCCACCCATGCTACCCCTTTTATATTAAGTGTTTGGACGGCCATGATCAAGCTATGTAGTGATTCGATAGTTCGAATTAATCCTATTTAAGTTTTAAGCTTAAAAAATATAAACTAAATGTTCAAGCCCTCAAAAATTATTTCTTTCAATGCTAAAAATTACAAAAATTCTCAATTTAGAAAACCCTAAAATCTCAAGTCTAAAAGATAAAGGAAACTCGATTAACTATTCACTCCCATTTTTTAAGAAATTAAGATAAAATACTAATCAATCTTAGAAAATTCTAATTTAACCACCATGAATTTTTGACCTTTAGGTCATGCTATTTTCGAGTTAGTCTGGGCACATCCAAACCATTTTCCAACTCAATGCAAATTTAAGTCACTGTTCACTAGTTCTCGACACAAAAAATTTTATTAGTTCGATGGCTAGTGCTAATTTCTTCATTTTTATTATTATTTTTCCCATCTCAGTTTTGTGACTAGTAATCCCCTTAATTCACCACAATGTGACCCAATTGCTTGAAAAACACTATTCACATCATGGGAAGTACTATTCACAAAATTGAGATTCTGGGGTGTTTTAATTCCTTCCCCCCTTAAGAAATTTTATCCTTAAAATTTACCTAGTGAAAACAAGTAAGGATATTAAGCTTTTTTCTACTCTTCACTCTCTTAAATGGGTTTTTTGATTTTATGGTGCCTTCATAGCACTTTTACCAATGGTATTAATTTGTTCCTTAGTTCTTTGAATTCTTTTACCAAAATATGCACTTGTTTTTCATCATAGGTCAAGTCTGGTTGTACCTAAATTTCTTCCATCGATTTTACATGAGAAGGGTTTGGTCTGTATCACCTCAACATAGATGTATGGAATATATTATGAATTTGTTGTAATTCTTATGGCAAAGCTAACTGGTAAGCTATTTATCCCACACGTTCTATGATCTCGTATAAACTAATAAATCTCAGACTCAACCTATCCGTAGGTGTCTAACAAATATAGGCCTTAATCATTAATCATTTATCTTTCGTCAGTCAGGTTTAATTTTTATTAGGTTTGTGTCTTTATCTTTCATGTATCATATCTTATAATCTCTTCTTTAATCACTTTCCATTATAGTGTACTTATCATCGTCATCATATGCTCATCAAAATTATGGTTGTTGTTATAATCATTCTACTCATAGTAGTCCTCATTGACATTTTTCATTATGTTTATGTAATAAATCTTTTCATTTACGACTCCATGATTTATATGGTTTACATATACTTGTATACATTTAATTTATTTATTTAAGTTAAGTTTGTATTCGTATGTTTATTTTATTTATTCAGCATATGGACTTTCTCTTTCTTGAATATCATTAATTTCATCTTGATCCCATTATTGACTTTATCTTAATCCCTTTTTAAGTAGTTTTTATAAATATAATAAATTTCACTTTAATTCTTGATAAGTAATCTTTGTGTAATCCGTCTTCCTTTCTTTATTATTATTATTATTATTATTATTATTATTATTATTATTATTATTATTATTATTATTATTATTATTATTAGTGCCTCACTCATTTTGTAATTTACTTATATATTTTTATTCATCTCATTATGTCATATAAATAATCTCTTTTGTTCAAATGCTCTGAAATACTTGTGTGTACATTCACCTTGATACGTTTACCATATTTTAGCAAAATCACATTACAAATCCTATACATTCCCATACTTCTTATTTTCACTTAGTTATAATTCTTTAATTATGTATGTATAATTGATTCAATTCTATTCTTATTTAATCAACTCCTTTAATTCCTCATTCTTTCATCTCCTTGTATTATATGTTCTTCTTTTCACCTTTACATAGTCAATTAGTAACTTATAGTTGTTTATACATATCTATTAATCACTTAACTTACTTATTTTGCTACAATTGATTTATTTACCTCATTAATTATGGTGTGTGTGTGTGTGTGTATATTCGACCATGTTAATTTGAATATTTCAAATTCTCATGTCTATATCCTAAATATTTATTTATTTTGCTACATCAAATTATTTATCTATCATTATAATTTAATTACATTTAATTAACTATAAAACAAATAATATTACTTAATATCAATTTTAGCCATATTTTCTTTCTTCTCTTAACTATTTTATTTCAATATTCTAACTTTAACATAATTCTCTCAAGTCCTAATTATGTTTCCAATCTCTAAGTCTTACTACATTTAGCCTTTCAACTTGGGCTATCAATTTTTATCATGTACAAAATTCCATAATTTATGTTAAAATATTCATCATGTACAAAATTTCGTAATTTATGCAAATTCATGCCATTTAATTATGTTCTTACTTTTATTCCCTTTATTCCTTATATTCCATACTTCTAAGCATCCTAATATAAATCTCATAATACATATAATTCATTCATCTAAAACAATATAATTACATCATATTTCACATGTACATAACCCATATTTAGAATACACATACCTTCCTTAGCTCTATTCCACTTGTTTTTCATCTTTATTTATCCCTTTTTACCATACACTCACCATACTTCACCAACTCCATAACCATACCTCATGTGAAAATCCCATAAAAATAACATTAATTGCACTAGTTTTTAATCACTTATTTCAATATTTACTAATATAATTAATATAACTCATAAAATTACCTAACTTAGGGGCAAGATACTTACACATAAGTGGACTCAAATTCATCTCCTTCCTCCTCACTCTCTCTTAAATTTCCATCCATTCTCATGCAATTTAAGATATTAGAAGGCAAGGCTAAAAAGGCATCCCTTATAAGTGATTTTCTCATAATTATTTGGTGTAATAGGATGAAAAAAATGGGAGAGGGAGTTTCATGAGGAAAATTTCAGCCATGGTGGCTTAGGAGGGAGGATTTGGCTGAAACCAATTGAATTAAATAATTATTTTTGCATATTTATAAACCAAATGGATGGCTAGGTTTTAAGGTCAACATATACATATGGATAGCTAAAATTAATCCATGTGTATATACATTAAAATATCATTTAAATAGTTACACCCCATCACCTCCCTCTTTCCACATGGATGGCCATGATTAATCCACATCCAAACTTGATCCAAGGGTCCAAAATGCTCCTAACATAATTATTTGTCATTTTCCTTGCATGTGTATATTTAATTGAATTTATTTCATTAATTTTTTCTCATTGTTCTTATCTTCAGAAAATTTCAACAATGTGATTTTTGGATTCCTCATAATTTTTTACCATTAGGATATGCCACCTTTGGAATTTTCTGAGCACGTTTTTAAATTTTTCCATTTAGCTCTAAGTAAATAACTGTCTATCGTAAACCATAAATTTAGATTTTATTTTTGACTTTTAACCTCCTATATAACCTCCTATGCTCCTCAAATTTCACCACAATGCATCTTATAATAAATATAAATTTTTGGTTGGGTTAGCTCAATTTGGCCTGGGGACACTATTCACACCCTAAGTGGCACTATTCACCGGAGCCCACTCCTCAACCTTTTTTTTGGTGCATTTTCTCATACTTACTAGGCCACATGTCACTTTTTTATTACTCCCATATGTGTCTCTCCTCATTTTGAGCATGAATAGTAAATTTTCCATTTTGCCCTTAACCTTTCCACGAAATTACCATTTTTCCCTTCGATCATTTTTCACTCCTTAGTTCACACCAACCGACTCTACACAATCCATACATCTATTTTATTCCCCACCATTTCTTCAAATTCTAATTCTATGCTCATGAAATCGGACCAAAAGTCGGGGTGTGGCAGTAACTCTCTCCCATTTTCATTTTGGACTCACTATAAGATGAAGCAATCCAGAAGAAACTTAATGCTCAGCTTTCACCTATTGGCACGTGAGGCATCAGGCTATATGCTAAGCCACATCTCATTTCATTCCCAACCACTAATAATATTGCTTCAAGGCTAGATAAATCTTTGTGCCTATGATGCATGGCATAAGGGGCATTATGTGCTTCCTATAGGATCTATGTTTTGATTCCCTTAGCTTCAGGCACACATAGCCTATCATCGTAATATAGGCACCTATTTGTCTTGATTTCAAACTTTATGGTCTACCTCTCTTTGACTTGACTCATTATCTATATGAGGTGATTATCTCGAAGATGTGCCTCTTTTACTTGCTAAATCATATTAGATTGCACCTGTAATTTAGCTAAGATTGCATTATCTTCAGTATATTGGAGCATAGCATTTAATGCTCTCACATCAATTATATCCATCGACATTACCTTAGGTTCAACTCTTTTTCTTTGGGAAGGTATTTCAAAATCTTGTGATCAGTGCAGATGTAACACTTTTCACCACAAAGATAATGTCTCTACACCTTCAAGTCAAAACTATGGTAGCTAATTCTAAGTCATGCATTGAGGAATTGTGTTCACGTGATTTTAGTTGCATCGAGGCATATGCTACTACATTTAGTACATATCCAAGCCCATTGTGTGATAAATCATTGTAAATCTCAAAATTCTTCCTCGACTCAAGTTGTGTAAGGATAGGAGCTTCAATCAACATAGCTTTTAGCTTGTCAAAGCTTGCTTTACACTTATCATCCCATACAAATTTGACATCTTTCCACAGCAACCATATTATTGAGGCTACAATCATAGAGAAGCCCTTAACAAATCACTTGTAAGAACTAGCCAATCCCAATAAACTTCGAATCTTTATCACATTTCTACGAGGCTTTTATTCTAACACTACTTTAACCTTGCTCAGGTCCACTCAGATATCCTTAGCTAATGCAATATGGCCCAAAAAGGCTATTTCATTCAACCAAAATTCACATTTACTCAGCTTGGCATATAATTGTCTCTCTCTTAGAGTTAGTGGGACTAGTCTCAAATGTCATTCTTGTTCTTCCCTAGTTTTGGAGTACACTAGGATATCATCAATGAAAGCCACAACAAAATGGTCCAGGTATAGCTTAAAGATCTAGTTTATCAGGTCTATAAAGGCAATAGGGGCATTAGTAAGCCTGAATGGCATCACCAAGAATTCATAATGTCTATATCAAGTATAGAAAACAATCTTCAGAACATCAGGTTCTTTGATTCTTAGTTGGTGATGCCTTAATCTCAAATCAATCTTGAAAAATACACTAGTGCTTCTTAATTGATCAAAAAGATCACCAATCCTTGGCAATGGGTATTTGTTTCTAATAGTCACCTTATTTTGTTATCTGTAATCAATGCATAATCGAAATGACCTATCCTTTTTCTTCACAAAAAGTACCGGTGCTCCCCACAATAAAGTGCTCAGTCTAATGAAGCCTTTATCCAATAATTCTTGCAACTACATCTTTAATTCTTTCAATTCTATAAGTGCCATGTGATAGGGGGTAATAGAAATAGGTGTTGTACTAGGGTACAATTCAAATTCAAAGTCAAGCTCACATTTTGGTGGTAATCATGGTAGCCCCTCTAGAAATACATCTAGGAATTCTGATACTACTATTATCTAACTAGGCTTAATTCTGCCTTATTAGTGTCAATCACATAGGCTAAGTATGCTTCACATCTTTTTTGGATCAATCACCTTGTTGTCACTGCTGAAATGACCATAGGCAAAGAGTTTTGTTCCCCAACTATTGTCACCTCATTCCTATTAGTTTTCTTAAGTGTGAGCCTCTTTTATTTACAATCTGCCATAGCTCAATGTTTGGACAACTAATCCATGCCTAGGATGATATCAAACTCATTGAATGGAAGCTTAATGAGGTCTATTAAAAATACATGCTCTTGAACCACTAAAGAACAATATTTGTATATTATATTAATTACCATACGTTGTCTAAACGGATTACTAACCATGATATCTATATCCATAAGTTTAGGTTCTAAACCTCTATCCCATACTCGAGTAATGCAAATGTATGAATGAGTGGATCATAGGTCTATCAATGCCAAAACAAATAGATTAAATAAAAAGAAAGTACCCATAATGGCATCAAGTGCTTCAGCTTCCTCTTTGGCTCAAATGGCATATTGTCATGTCGATGATTAGGCCTCAAACTTCAACCTCTAGCTTATCCGAGCCTTATCATTCTTACTCCCTCTAGCCTCTATTGGGTGCTAGTGAAGAAGTTTAAAATTGAGTAGCATCAATTTATTTCTTAGGGCAGTCCCTCTAGGAATGCTCTTGGGACCCATATATAAAGCACTCTCCATGTCTGGTCTACCAACAAAATCTGGTGTTTTATACCATAAGTCATACATACAAGGGGTGCACTAGTGTCTTATGTTGTAGTTTAGGCATGGACTGGGATCCTTATCCTGTCCACTATATTTGACCCTACTTCTAAGACTACTATAGGGCTTGATTGCTTTTCTATCTCTTATATGCATCTAGGGTTAAGCTAGCTTGCCCTGGGATAAAGGGTCTCTTCTTTTGGAAAGTCTCATTTCTCTCCTTCAATATCTCTTCCATGGCATATGCTGCTGACACTAAGGAGGTGAATTCTTGAATCTTTGATATAACTATCTACATCCTAATCTCAATATTAAGGCCTTTTTCAAACCTCTTACATTGATCCTCTTCAGTAGGATCGAACTCCTTTACATATCTACTCAGTCGAACAAAGTCCTTCTCATACTCAAATATGAGCCTTCATCCTTGTTTTAGGTCTAAGAATTCCTACCTCTTCTTTTCCAAGTATGTCTCTAAAATATATCTCCTTTTGAACTTATAGAGGAAGGATTCCTAGGTCACATTTGCTATAGCTTTTCATGTAGCTATGGTTTTCCACTAGTGAATAGCTTCCTCTTGCAAGAAAGAGGTGGCACATACCAAGTTCTCCTTCAGGGTGCACTACAGTTATTGCAAAATCCTAACCATTTGATCTAGCCAGTACTTAACTTTAACTACAACATCTTCTATTATTCCTACAAAATCTAGCACCTCCATATTTTTTACCCTTTCTAGGTAGGTCTTCTATAATGCCATAGTCTGTGGATGTTTTACCAGAGCTAGTGGTAGTGGTAGTAGAGCAATTACAGTGGTGGTTTATCTTAGTAAATCAATAACATGCTACAACAGCATCGATGGAGCTTGAGTTTATGCCAAATGTGTTGCATCGCTAGGTACTAGGGTTGCTAAACTTGCACGCCATAGATAGTTACCGATGCATGACTGACCACCTCTTCCCCTTCACTTGTAGGGTATGCTCACTCATCTTTATTCACTACAAAAGAGAAAATATCAACTTCAAGTAGCGTAGCTTTACCTAACACAGAACCCTAGCATATGGCACCCATGTATATTATGCCTAAAAACACCTAAACCTACTCTGATACCACCTATTGTGACACCCCTTACCTAATCCACCATAGGGCCTAAATAAAAGATATCATGCTGCTGTCTCATTATCTTTTTGAAACCCTTCCTTTATTATGTACATTAACTCTTAGTTTCATGTATATAGGTTTATTTTAGCCAATTAGTTATAGGTCACATCTTAACAAAAATCCAGTAACATAACGGTTGTCTAAGTGAAAGAAAAAAATTAAACCTATAAAAGGACACTTCTATAATTGTTCCCATCAACATCTTATCACATTAAACCCTTCTAGTCCTCTAAAATACTCATCTCACCCTCATCACACACAATCAATTTAGCCATTACCATATCAGATTTAAGCATACATTATATATTTGTCATACTTTATATAGGTATCAACAATGTAAGACCTGTTTATAATATTTACAAACCATGATACAATGATTTTACATAACCAGACCCAAACCCACTATACATGAGTGCCTTTACATAATTTTAACTACAAAAGAAACCAAAATTATACCTAGTGAGAGGACTAACTGCTACATTGCTTGCTAAGGCTGGATGGCAAATTTACTACCTCCTACCCGCGCATCGAAAAATCAACATACTAAGTATACACTTAGTGATGTATTTAATGAAACATGCATTGTACTAGATTCACATGTATCATACACTAGGCAAATATGTCATTCACACATAAC
>CANXYI010127077.1:0-10512 GCA_948208565.1 Hura crepitans
TTCACTCACACACAAATAGCCCAAAGGAGCTTCAACTAGCCATTACACTAGTAAACACCTACAAATTATGTATTTTCAATTCCTCACTTAAGCATACATATAACCTAAAAATAAGTTCATTAACACATAAATTTCCTTTATCTAAACCTATAAAGACACATACCTTTCGGCCATTACCTTAAGCCATCCATGCATTAAAATTTTCATCACTTTCTCAGCTCAAACATACTTCTAAGATACAAATGACTATATTCAAACTTGAAATACTTATAATGACACATGTAAACATTCACACACTATGGTTACATCATTTGGCCATTTCACATACACACACATACATATTGTTTTCCCCTTTTATTCATGTATTCATGTTCATTTTCATTACCTTAAGTCATGCAAACATTCACCACACACAAACACATACATAATTTAACACATCTATACATATGCACACAAACACAAATGTTACAAATAAAAAATATACAACATCTATTTAATTAAATTCACTTATAGTAGACTCTAGAGCACTCTAATTACACCTTTTAAGCCTTGTCTCCTTCTCCCTCCTACAAATTTCTCTCGTAATCTATAAACATAATAAGATTTTTGCTTTTAATATTCATGGAAAAATCTACATATATCTAAACTAAAATATAATTACATAGGCATCATCTACACCTCAAATACTAGCTAATAAAAATATGGAAGCTTAAAGAAAATCGCTTACACCTAAAATGAGCACTATTTACCATGTGTTAAAATATCCCAAAACAAGCAATCTCTCAGATATTTCTCAATAGAATTGTGTTAAAGAGACTATAAAGGCTAGGATAAAGGGTTCAACTTGAAGAAACAATTTAAATTTGGGGATTAATTAAAGAGAAAATGAAAAGGATGAAGAGAAAAGAATGGTGCCGGCCATGTAAAGTAGAAAAGAGGTGGGATGTGATCTCAGTCACATGCACACACCCACACATGCCCCACATTTTATATTATGCACATTGATGGCAATGATTAAGCCATGTGGCAATCTGATGGTCCTAATCAAGCTATTTTTGCATTAAAAAATGTAAATTAAAAGTTCAACGCCCTCAAAATTATTTCTTTTAGACCTAAAAATTATCAAAATTCTTAATTAAAGGACCTATAGAATCATTGGTCCAAATGCTAAGGGAAACCCAAGTAACCATTCACTTATGTAGTTAAGAAATTTAGATAAAATAGCAAACAACCTAAGAAAATTTGGATTTCACCACCACTAGACTCATTGTAATTTTTGACCTTTAGGTTATGCTATTTTTAGGTTAGTCATGGCATACCTCGATCATTTTCCAACTCGATGCAAACTTAAGTCACAATTACATAGTTCTCAAAATAGAAGTATTTATTGGTTTAGTAGTTGGTGTTAAAAATTTCGTTTTTATCATCATTTGCCTATTTCAATTCTTTAACTAGTACTTCCACCTCGATGACCTCAGTGTGACTCAATTACTCAAGAACACTATTCATGACTCGAGGGGTACTATTCATGAAATAGGGGTCCTCGGGTGTTATAATTCCTTCCCCTCTTAAGAAATTTCATCCTTTAAATTTTCATGGTAAAAGGATGAGTAAGGGTATTAAGCTTTTGCATATTCTTTAGTTTTCTAAATGACCTCTTTTAAATTTAATGATATTTCTATGGTGCCTGCACAATTGTCATTATGTTCTTTCTTAGTTTCCTTAACCCCTTTTTATGAGTCAAATGTAGTGATATTTAAATATCTCTCATTGATATCACATTAGAAAGTTTAAATCTATGTTGCATCATATAGCTATATGAAACACATCATGTCTCTACTGCAATTTTGATAAGCCCAATCAGTGTATTGTTAGTTCTATATGGCTTGGGATCCTATACAGATTATTACATCTAGGATTCATCTTGCTCTTTATATCTAATCAAAGTATCTTCTGTTAAGGTGATATTTTATTGCTTACCTCCTACTCAATTCATGTTTAGTATCATTTTGCTTAAGTTTATGTATAAATTCCATCAATTTGTAACTGGCTCCATTCTCTCGCTAGTCATTTTAACAACTTTTTTCCAATTAAGTGGCCTATTATTTTGTATAAATTTATCTAAAGGTAAGTACTTATTTCAACTTCCTTCAATTAAGTAATACAATTTTGTATCATATCCTTATGTACCTTTATGATTCACTCAAATAAAATAACCAAAACGATGTCATACTTTCTCCTAGTCACCAGTAATTTCATAAAAACATCTGTAGTATCCTTCTTCTATCACCATTCAAGAATTATTGTAGAATAAATCAATTCGAAAATAGTTAAATACTAAGCTTTCATCTATTAGCAAGAAAGATATCTGACTACATATTTAAACACACACATCTCATTTCAAGCCATCAACTAGAAGGCTTTAGGCCCAGGTACATTCTTATGTGTTTAAAGTGTATTACATAAGTAACACCATGTGCTTCCTATAGGATCCTTTTCATAATCTCCTTCATGCTCGATACATAATATTTTGTGATGATATAAATACTTATCGGCTTAATTTCTAGTTCTATAGCCTTCCTCTCTTCAACTTAACCTATATTACATAGGAAATAATCATTATTCTTTATTAACTCCATCTATTATGATGATATCATGCATAAGAATGCATCTAAAACTCTTGTGATTTGTATAAATATATTATTTTACACCATTTAGGTGGTGTATCTATATCATCTAAGTCATTACCAGTCATGCCCTAAATTTTGATTCAATTTACTCACACATAGAGTGAGAATTAGAAGAAAATATTTTGAATAAAATTGATATATGAATCGAGTAGAGTTGGTGGGTATGAATACTAGAGTAAAAATTCACTAAAAGACAATGGTTATTTTCGAAATTGTTAGGGCCAATTATGGAAAAGAGTAATTTAAGACTTATTAATAAGTGGAACATGTATAAAAGAGGTAGAAACATGAAAATAACATGAAAAGAATATAGAATTATGAAAAGAATAAGGTTCAGGACTCAATCTCGGTGAATAGTAACATTGGGCTATGAATAGTACCACAATGATATGTAATACCCCCCACCCATTCCTGAAGGAAATAGGCAAACCGTGCCACTTACCATAGGTCACCCATCCTTAAATTACCCTAAGGTTCATTCGTTTAACACATATGACACTTTTATCATCTTTGTCCTCTCTTGACAATCTAGTGTTTATTATGGTACAAACTCTTATTACTACCTATTTTAGTCTAATGAAACTCTAGTTCATGTCTGTTATCAATTTTACAAAAAATTGGGCAGCATAATGGCTACCCGAGTGAAAAACCAAAAATTTTTCCTGCACAAAAAGCACTTCTATAATATTTCAATCTCAATCCTTCACTCTTAGACCCTTTTGGTCCTTAAATCCATCATCAATATCAAACACACAGCAAGCACAAGGTCTCAGACCCATAGATTTCCAATAACTAAACATGCATATACTTATATATCAACAAAAAATTTAGGTTTCTATATTTGTACCGAGATATACATGAGTCCACTCATAAAACATAACTAAAAGAGTACAAAAGTAATACCAAAAGAGACTCAGTAATAACTACATTGGACTAATGAAGCTGGATTGCTACCCCGTCTATAACCTGCGTATTGGAACACTGACGCTGAGTATACACTCAGTGGTGGAATTGACATAATAAAGGTATGTCATGAATGAAAACACAAGTATAAGGTCATATATACACATGTATAGACATTATAATCACATTTAAGTAGGTTTATTATGCTAGATATCAATTATTTACTATACATTACGGTGCCTTGTTATACAGGCAACTAATTATAGACTACTTAACAAGTTCAGTTATTTAAATACATGTAATATCTCAATTGCTATTATTCCTATTCAAATAATATTATTATTTTTAACCTTAATCTTGTTTAGGCCCATAACAGACAGACTACACTTTAAGACATTAGATAATGGGATCTATCTTATGTAGTGGCCCAAATTTTGGGCCGTAATGGCTGAATTACCTAGTCTGATAGTAGTGATTAATCTATAAGCTCCCAATACCAGGCTTGCAAATTGTAGGGATAAGTCTATAGACCTCACATTATCTGCAAGTGGGATAGCAAGGGTCAACCTCACTGAACCTTCTAATACTGCAAGTCAGCATCTCTAATGCAACATAAGTGGATAGTAGGTATTAACCTTATGCGACCTCCCAATATCCATAGAAAGCTAATGGCTAGTAGGGATTAGCCTAGGTGAACCTCCCAATACCTGAGTGTGCAGGGTTCAATCTTAGAACTTTAATGGCTACACCCACCATCACATCTAACAACAGTTACCCTAGAATGACCAACCTACTTAGCAATCGCTAACTCCCTAGTTAGTAGGTCAACCTATACAGTAGGTGTCTAATTGATGGCTTAATGCACTATTCATTATTTACTTATATCATTACTAATCACCTTTCCCCTTATTTCATCTCATTAATAACATTTATTTTCATTTTTCATGCAATTACACAAATTTCAATTTTAGGTCATTTGTCGTAAAGTTACTTTTTATTTGGTCATTTTTTTCCATAAGTTACTATTCATTTAGTCATTTTCTCATATTCTACCTTTTATGGCACTAAGCATGCCAATCTAAAATTCCTCATTTTTCCATCTATTTTAGCTTATAACCATGATTAAACTATTTCACATTCTTATGCTAATAAATTATACACATGTAATCACAATTTCATATACCATTACTCATATCACCATTACACACTAATTTAAGTCACGATTTCTTATGCTACATTCCATAGATCTTATTACCATTACCCATATTCCTAGCATGAATTTTACATTACTTTCCCATTTCCATGCCATGCCTAACATGCCATACACACCAACACACGTACCACACACACACATACACATGTTTCAGCCATACACAACACACACAAACCTACAGTTGGTTTCCTTTCCCTAAGTCATGCATACCATGTTATTTTTATATCTTTAACACAATCACACCATTCATTCACATTAATTACATGTCTAACACTAAGAAATGACATTTTTATACACACACACATTCATGCATAAACAAATGACACACATAGATTGGGTTAATTCGACATACCTAAGGTGTGAAAACATCCTTTTCTCTACCACTTGAATGCCATATGGTGTTCTCCTTCAACACCTTCTCTTTAACCTAAACATAAAGAATTTCACCATAGAAAAATTTTAAAAAATCCCGCATAACTCTAAATTGAAATCTAAAACCATATGATTTCTTAGAATACTTTAAGCTACCTAAAGCAAAAATATAAATTAAATTAAAAACACTTACACTAAAATTTGACACTATTTACCATGTTTCAATTCCTCATTTTCTAGCCTCTTTTTCTAATCTCTATCAGAGGAATTAGCTTTAGGAGGCTATGTAGGTCAAGAACCATGCATAGGGGGTGATATTTGGTGGTGTGAGGAGAGAGAAAATGAAGAAAAATAAAGGAGAAAGAGCCCTTAAATGGCGTTGAATTTTAGGGTTTTTTTGGGGAGAAGATGATGGCTTACACATGTGACACTCTCACATGCGTGGGCCTTTTTATATGGGTGTATAGATGGCTCAGATCGCGACACGTGGTAATTTAACAACCTGATTTCTCCTTTTTTTTTAAACTTCAAAAATTCATAGAAATTTCTCTAGACCTCCAAAAATACTCATTTTAGTTTTAAAAATCCTCAATTAGTGCCATTACAGCTCTCATAAAATTTCATGTCAAAATTCCACTACCAACTTTAGGTTACTATTCACTTAATAGAATAAAATATTCCAAATAAATATTTGATGATCTCAAAAAATTAAAATTCCTTCCCTATCATGTAGATTGGAATTTTTGAGGTATAGGGTATGGTATTTTTTGGTCCATTCGGGCACATCCCGAGTCTGTCCTTACACAACCTCATTTTATGTCACTACTCACTAATTCTTAACCCAAAATGCTTTATTGGCTCTGCTAAAATTTTAAATTCTTTCATTTTATCCATTTTATAGCTTGTTAAAATTTTATGACCAATACTCCTCTTTATGGACTTATTAAGGTGCGTTGACTCGCACGAAACACTATTTATACCATGGAGGCAATGTTAATGAAACTTAGACTTATGGGCATTATAGCGTCCAACCAGGATTATCATACCAAAAATAAGTACTCATTAAAAGATAGTGTATGGTGACCTTTGGGAATAATTTGAGGTCGTATAAGTGGTTAACTAAGCAAAAGAAGTTTGAATTGTAGTGTCTTGATAAATGGTAACTTGGTTTTAGCTAAAAGATAAAATACCAGAAATGAGCTCAGAAAAATATGAAAATAACACAACCTATTGGTCAAAAATTATAACTAAGCAAATTGTACTAAGATTGGAATTTTTTTACTAGATAAAATAATTTATTTAAGTTAATTAAAATGGTGATTTATTGGTTTAGTGGGTTATGCTCAGTCAAAAATTATGAAATTCAAGAAAGGAATTAATTAAAGGATTTTTTATTTTTACAAAAAAGAATGGAATTTTTTAAAGCCTCTATGATTAAAATTTAATTTTTATGCACTAAAATACCCTAAAATTAATACTAACCATTGGATCTTAACTAGGATGATCTTGGCCATTGAAAGAGGGGTATATAAGGGTGGAAATATCTAGATTTCATAAGCATCATCTCCCTAAAATCAATGGAAAGTCGAAATTAAGGTTTATCACACTATAAACTTGATATTTTCTCTTTCCTCAACCCCTAAAATGCTCTTAAACACAAAAACCAAAGGTGTAGTATCCATCTAACACCTTTATAAAGCCTAAAAATGGTGAAAAACAAGCTAAACAAGGAAGATTTAGAAGAATTCAAATATAAAGAATTTTGGAGATTCAAAGGTCATATAGTGGTAAGTTAGATATTCTTAAGGTTTATTAATTTTTTAGGTTGTTTTAGGAGCCAAAATAAGTGATTCTAGTGTTAGTTGGGAGTTTAGAATAAGTGTGGATTGTCTATGAATTTTTATAATGAAAATTTCATTATGTTTATAGTGAATTTTGGGGGTCAGCATGGGATGAGCACTTCAATGGTGTGTAAGGCAATTTTAGAGGCAAATAAAGTCCCAAGTAAGTGTATTCAATGAAATATATACACATATGTGTGGTTGTTGAATTTAAAGTAATGTGTGTGTGCTTATGGAATTTATGTGATCTAATGTTCATATTATCTTTAATGCATGATTAAGGCATAAATTAGATGCGAATGATTATAACATGATTTGGTTACATCATATGATGGGGTGATTATGTTGAATAAGTTAAACAAATATGGCTATATGGTGTATAATGTATGTTATGGCTAAATAGTTAAAATTAGGTATGTAATATGTAGTTGATGGAAAATAATGAAATATGATGAATAATAGCACAGTTAAATTGAGGTTAGAATGAATTTAATTGAAAAAGTGAGTTATTTATGTGTATGTTATATTTGGTATAATGGAAATATAATAGTGGTTAAGTGTATGGATATATGATTAAGGGATTTTATTAATGATAATATTTGCCAAAAATTAATTAAGTGATATTATTACATTAAATCAATGGTTATCCATGTTAAAATATTTAATATGGATGAATTAGTAGTGTGTCTAAAATTCAAGTACATGATATGTAAAATTTAGATTAAACAAAATATTTAAATTAAATAAATTTATTTGGAAGAATAATTTATGAATAAATGATTTTTATTATGTGTGTGTGTGTGTGTGTGTGTGTGTGTGTATATATATATATATATATACATATATATATATATTGTAACGCCCATGTTTTTGAGGCTCTATAAATAGTGCCACTTGGTCCGAGAAGTATGCCTAGGGTGCTGGGTCACTTACACGTAAATTGAGGCAATGACACTGGTCTTAAAACTTTGATGTGCTTTAATCAAATGAAAAGAGCAAAATTTAAAAATTTTAGCAAAACTAATAATTCATTTCGGACTATAAGCCACCCCTGAGTCTAATAAAAAATTTTTGGGTCAGGATTAACTGGGGATGTGCTCGGATGGACTCAAAAATAGTGGACCCTAAAGGTTAAAAATTACACTAAGTGCACTGGTGAAAAAGCTTTTGAAATTAGAGGTTGTTTGCAAATTCTCATAATTTTTTAGGATGCACACAAATTGAGACAGTCTAAAAGCTTCCCTATTCATTGAATTTGGCCCTAAAAATTTACAACTAGGTAGAGGGAATTAAAATATGAATTTTAAAACAAATGATGTAATTTTTTGAGGTCTGTGTAAATTTTGGTAAATTTATGAAGTTTTTTGAAAAATCAAGCCATTTCAAGAAAGATCAAGTAGCTATAGACCCCACCCATGCACTTACTAGCTAGCCTAGGGCTAGGACATGAGGTAAGGTGAGTGGCCAAGTGGATTTTTCCACCAAATAAAAGCCAAAATTTTCTCTCTATTTCTATCTAGCAATTGACTCCATAGTTTGCTGAAAAGAGGCTTTCATCTTCTTCCTTCAGCCAAACCTACAATTTATACATTCCTAAATTCAAGTTAGGATGTCAGTGAAGTTCTAAAAAAAGAATCATGGCAAAAGAAGCTCTTTGCTATGAATTAAAATTCACCAAAGTTTTATAGACAAAAGCAGTCTAATAGGGGTACTAAAGGTGAGTTCTTTTCTTCTCTTTTGGTTTTTCGTAAGTTTTCATGGCTAAAAATGATTCCTTGGGGTGCATAACATCTATGTCAATGTATGTAAATTGTGTTTGAGGTGAAGTGGGGTAAGTAAGGGCTTGAAAAGTAAAGGAGAAAGTCACCATGGGGCTAGAAATGAAGGTGGGCAGCATTAGCATAGTGGAAATGGCATCTTTAAATTGAGAGAGGTAAGTGAATTTAGCCATTCACTTTATGCCCTCTAAATTATAGTAGCTACTCCATGATTAGTGATGGTTTGAGTTCATAAATAAGTGTGGATAAGTGTTTTCCTTGAATGGTTAAAGCTTTAGGCATGATGGTATGTAAATTTCATAGTGGATATGCGAAAAGAATTAAGGTATATACTAATATTGTTTGTGGCTGAGGGATAAACACATATCGAGCTACATTAACACACATCCAGACCAATGAGAAACCTCTCGGCCAAAGCATAGTTTGACACTAACATTAGTTCTTTATCCGAGTAACCATGCCATTCATATTTCTTTATGCCATACACTAAAATCCTTTAATACAAACACTTATTCAAGCTAACCCATGCAGTTAAACCATCCCAAACTCAAAGGAGAAGTTACTAAAATTTAGAGGGCATGAAGTGAATGGCTGAATACACTTACCTCCCACTTCAAAAATGAAGAATCCACCCATTAAGCCTCTCAAAACCTATTGCCAACTTACCACGGTACACTTTCCTCCCCTCTTTTAGGCTTATTTTTGCTTCAATTCACCTTAAAATCATAAAAATCCATCCCTAAAGATGTTAGGCACCTTGCACACCTAATTTGAGCAAGAAAAATCAAGGAAAAACTCAAGAAACCACAAGAGAACTCACTTTGGCTGCATGTTAGATAGCTTCCATCCAAGGAAATTTAGGGACTTTTAACTTCCTCTTGGGGACTCCTTTTGTTGTAATTATCTTTCCTTTAACTCCTTAACACATCAAAATAATTTTTAGTGAGTAGAAATTCCAAAATTGAGTTAAAGAAGAAGTTGAAAATTAGAGAGGAAGCTGGGTGTGGCATCGGCTTCTACTAGCAGCCAAGAGGAAATGTGGTTTTTTTTTAGTGGAAAAATCCACTTGTCATTTACCCTTGCCACTTAGCAAGGGCCTTACGCCAAATGGCCAAGTGTGGATGGGCCCCACAACCACCTGAGCCACCCTAAACTTCTCGATTTTTTAGCAAACTTCAAAAATTCACCAAAATTCACACGGACCTCAAAAAACTACACCGTTCAATTTAAAATTCATATTTTCACCCCTCTAAATGCTCATAAATTTTTACAACCAAATTCCATCGATAGGGTAGTTTTTAGGCCACTTCGATTTATGTGCCAACTAAAAAAATTATGAGAATTTGCAAATGACCTCGAAATCCAAAAATTCTTTCACCAATGAACTTAGTGGAATTTTGGAACTTCAGGGTCTATTATTTTTAAGTCCATTCGGGCACATCTCGATTCATTCTAAGGCCATAATTGGTTCAGCTAAATTTTAAAATTTTGCCTTTTTCATCAAATCAAAAGTCCTTCAAAGTTTTATAACTAACGTCACTCCCTCGATTTATTTGCAAGTGACCCGACACCTCAAGCACACTTCTCAAACTTTATGGCATTGTTCACAGAGCCTTAAAACATGGGCATTACATTTTAGCTAATTGAAGTGACTTTCTTTAGACACATAGCATTAGTAAAGGGTAATCGAGTTAACCCCATCAAGGTTAAGGTAT
>CANXYI010127283.1:0-15989 GCA_948208565.1 Hura crepitans
CCTTTTTTATTACTGAGGTGGATGACTTGGATCATGACATGTGGTGATCTAACAATCTGTATTCACTCAATTTCATTTTAAACTTTGGAAATTCATTTTAATTTCTGTAGACCTCCAAAAATACTTATTTTAGTTTTAAAAATCCTTACTATTCACATGTAAAAATAAGAAATTTTGAATAAATATCAGATGCTGTCAAAAAATTAAAATTCCTTCACCAATTTATAGATTAGAATTTTTTAGGTTTAGGGTATGGTATTTTTAGATCTATCTAAGCATATCTTGGGGCTGTCCTGAGACAACCTCATTTTATGTCACTATTCACTAATTCTTGGCCTAAAATGATTTATTGGTTCTGCCAAAATTTTAAATTATTTCCTTTTGCCCATTTTTTGGCCCGTTAAAATTTTATGACCGATATGCCCTTTTCTAGCCTTACTGAGGTGCCTCGACTCACAAAGAGCACTATTTATGCCTTAAAGGTATTGTTCATGAAACTTTGACTTACGGGTGTTACAATAGGTGGTGAGGGAGTTATTGGGTTTTATCCCTTAAGATCATTCTGGCAGAATCGGATGCATAGAATTACATGAGAGGAGGATGGATATAACTCTATCGGGTCAGTTCGGGGTTGATCAGTATGTGCACTACTTCCTTTCTTAGAGCAGGTTGAGAACATTGGCTCATGAACTAGTGCTGTTCCTTTCTTGGCTAGGTCTTCTAAATCTTAGACATGGTTATTCACACTAAGAAAAGCCATCGATTTGTACAGGGCTTCGTGTCAAGTGTTCTGGTAAGTAATTTATTTTGATCCTTTTTTTTGCTTCATGTGTTCCTTTCCAATTTTAACCTTATGCCTTAGCTTTTATAGGTTTGGGAATACGTACTGCATTTACTACCTCAACCTTGTGAGCTAGACATCCCTTATCAATAACTAGTAATGGACAGATGGGTTTGACCATCTTCAAGACCTTAGAATGCATCTTCTCTGATGTAGCATTATCAGTATCTCAATTCTAGGACTTGGTCCGATGTGAGTATTTCCTGCACATGAAAACTCATTATTAGTAATTTAGGTGATTATAACTAACACTTACCTTTATAGATTAACTTGGCATGGTAGATCTTCCCGCTTGAAAATATGTAAATTTTTTATGTCCTGCTCGAGAATTATCTTCCCGTAGGATATTGCTAACCACTCTAGAGGCTTACTCACGGTATCTGAGAGAGAGAATAACAGGCTGGCATATAGGGCTGATGTACGACATATCCCTCAGAGTCTTCTCGATTTGATGTTATTTGGGAGGTATATCGATGATTTAGAGTTTTTACGAGGCATGACTGTAGGTATTCTAGGTAGCACACTGGTGGAGAGTGATAAAGAGAGTTACCTTTCTTAGGCATTTACTTACTTGCTGCCTCGAGTTCTTTATACCTCAAGATCTCCTCTTCCTTAGGTAAATTGCTTAGTTTTTTGCTCATTATTTTTGAAAATGTCTTTTGATTGTGTATTGTGTTGTATCCTGCTATCACTTCCTTTGAAGCTGGACCTTCTTCAATAAGAAAAAAGGGCGAGAATTGTTTCTAGTTCTCCTGGTTCTTAATTTTCACCTTTTTCTGCTTGTACTACTAAGAGTGGAGTTTCTAGTCTACTTATTGGTTAGTCATAACTTCCTGATGAAGTTGTGGGCACCTTGACTGATATACTAGAACTGAGTTACATGCGATATGGCATGGATGGAAAGCTGTCCTCTACTCGCCTTTGTATTGAGAACAATTGGCTAGTTTTATTTTAGTCAGAGAAGACCACACTGATATAATACATTTTGATGTTCATTGTGTTATTTTGATTCGATGTGACACTTTTGTCTTGATTTGAATAGGTAAAATAGGCTTCGGTAGAGAGAACTGCTCACATAGTAGAGGCTTTTAAAAGGGCAATGATTGATGAGACTTGAGTCCTTGCTGTAAGCAATTTCCTACAATGGTTAGTTTATTCAAGTGTGTATGTTATGCATGTCATGTATTCATCCTTTATTCTTTTACAGAGTGAGTTGTCAAAGAGAGTTACTATTATTCGCGAGACTTGAAAGAAATTGGGAGCCTTGAAGATTTCTGAAAAGCTAGTGCTCTTGACTAATGATGAGGATACTGAGGATGAGGATGATACTAAAGAGTATAATAGATAGCAGCTTTATCATTATTTTTCTTATGAATAGGCCTAACTTTTTGTATACATAAACATTATTACATAATCTTTTATTTTAAATACAACCTTACACCCTTATATACAAATTTTTTATAATTGATGACAAAACATTTGCCATAATTAAATAAATGACAACAATTCATCAAAATGAGTGCCCTTTTGTAGTAAGACTTACTTAGAAAAGCTTGATAGTTTTTGGTTTGTACGGATATGGTGTACAAAGGTCCGTGCGGACATTCTTCCTAATTGGTAACAAGCACTATTATGGACCTATCTTAACTAGTCCATGCGGACCATGACATCTACTTCGGATGTTTTAAGGTGTGTACAAAATTTCTCTCATGTTTTCGATTCCTTGTCTTAGTGGGAAAAGGAATAGTGAGGGTTGGGGCCTATAAATACCTCCTTTCTCCTTTGTTCATGCCATACTTCACCATGTCCTTCTCCAATAATTGTCCAAAATTTTGGAATCAAAGGCTTCCTAGACTTGGAACATCTTTGCTCCCTTTTCTGCCCTTAGATTCTTAAAAAAAGTGAGGATTGACCAAAACTTTTTGAACATTGATGTGCAATATTGGGACCCCATCTTCCATGTGTTTGTCTTTAATCACTAAGAAATAACCTTGACTATGGAAGAATTTGCTGCTATTTTGAACTATCAAGTTACTTTTGATGATCCCCTAATTCTTCCATCTTTTGAAGAGTATTATCCTATGGTATTATCCTTGCTTTAGGCATTTCTCCTTTAATGGCTTAGAAAGTAATTCTAGGTATAAACCTAATTTCTCTGCAAGTGATTTTAGATCTTGCTCACAAATTTCATCTCAACTTAATAGAGTGGGCTAAATGTATGTTACTATGTATCCTTGGCAATTTGTTGATAGTCACCTTTAATGATGAGTACTGTGAATTTAAGGTTCTTTAAATTTTGACTGAAATATGCTCTAATCATAATCCTTTTGGTGTCTTTTTAGCTGAGACCATTCAAGGATTAGATGCTTTAAAGAGAGGGGGTACTTCATAGTTGGAAGCCCACTTCTTTTACAGGTATGCATAGAGAGCTCTTATAGGTTTTCCCTCTAGATTTTATTTTTTCTTTTAACCTTAACTTTTGCCTAGTGTGCCTGTGAGGGTTTTCACACTAGCGGGTTTGCCTAATTTTTGTTTAAGTGGTCCTTTATAGATTTTCCAACCTAATAACTTTTTTTTAGATTTGGTTGTAAGAAAAATAGGGATGCTTGTACCTCCTCTAGAAAAGCTTTGGATACAGTATGCTCTAAATCACCATTGTGAAAGGAAACTTGAGTAGAAATTTAGCACTTATGATCAATAGACTGAATGGTTCAGTATAGCTATTGCAATCCAATAGAGGTGTCTTTGGTAAAAGATTACCCATTTTTCTCTATCTTGTCATTTAGGTTGTATTCCCTTGATAGGATTGAGGCATGCTACATTTTATATACCTTCTCAAATCCAACAACAATTTGGTCTATTACAAAGGATCCGTTCTAAACCTTTGGGTTTTCAAGGTAGACTTTTAACATGACATTTCTTGCATTCTTTTCTTGACTTGTGGAAGCGTCATGCCATACTAGAGATGTGCTTAATCATGTAACTAACAACAACATAAGTATAGATAATAATTATAGAGATTAGATTCTAAGTACATCTAAAGACAAGAAGATATTTGTACTAAAAAGAAAATGTGAGGATAAAACTTCTATGTTTGAAAAGAAAAGATGTATTTAGAATCTTTTTAGAGTTTAGTTACTTGTATGATTTTTCTCACTTGATGGAAGCTTGCATATTAATGATCATGACTAAAGTATTCTTACTATTAATTGCATTTGAAACTAAGTTGCTTAACCTTGGCAAATATATTAATTTCCTATTAATGTTACTATCATTACCAATCACCCTTGAAATGGTTTTTTTGATTGGACATTTTCTCTCAAATCTTCTAACTTTTGCATGAAGTACCTGATAGGTTTTCACCTCATCAAGGTGTCTTAACTTTTGCCTAAATTGCCCTATTCGGATTTTTAACTTAATGGACTTTTTTTATCTTCAACATAAGTACTTTTTTAGCTTATCTATGTTGATGGGTTTTGAGAATTCATTGCCTTTTAAGTCTGAGATCTTAACACCTCTATGTTTAAATATCTTCTTGACCAAATATGGGCCTTCCCAATTAGGCTTGAACTTTCCCTTGGGATCTGACAATAAAAGCCTAGTTTGTTTTAATACTGAATCACCTTCTTGTATGGGTCTAGGTTTAATTTTCTTGTTGTAAGCTCTAACAATCCTTTTTTGATACAATTTCATATGATAAAGAGCTTTAAGTCATTTTTTATCAATTAATGCCAACTTTTCATATTTGTTTCTAGCCTATTTTGCTTTTAGTGTTTTTTCTTCTAGCATATACCTGAGCGAAGGAACTTTAATTTTTATTAGCAACACTACTTCTATTTTGTAAACCAATGAATAGGGCATGGCCTGTATAGATGTCCTGACAGTTGTTCTGTATCCCTACAGTGCAAAGGGTAACATGTCTGCTTAATCCTTATAGGTAATTGTCATTTTTTGTAAAATTTTCTTGATATTCTTATTGGCTACTTCTATTGCCCTATTAGCTTGAGGTCGATACAGAGAAGACTTGTGATGCTTAATTTTGTATTTCTACAAAAGCTGCCTAGTTTCACCCTAAAATTATACTCCACTATCTATGATGACTTGTTATGGCAATCCATACCTATAGATGATGTTTCTTTCAATAAAATTCACCATCTATTTTGCCCCAAATTTGTTAAAAGATTTAGCTTCAACCCATTTTGAGAAGTAATCAATTGCTACCACTATGTATTTATGCCCTCTAGTATCTGATGGCCTTATTTCCCCAATAATGTGTATTCCCTATGTTAAAAATGGCCAGGGAGATGATAAATTGGTCAAGTCATTAGGGAGTAGGTGACTTAGGTTCCCATAGATCTAGCATTTGTGACATTTCCTAACAAAGTTACAGCATTCTATTTCTATGGTTAACCAGTAGTATCCCAATTGCTTAATCTTCTTAGCCAAGTTTTTCCCATTCATGTGAGGAACACAGACACCTTTTTGTACCTCTGTGAGTATTTTTTAAGCCTCTAATTCGTCCATACATCTGAGCTGAATGCCATCTAAATGCCTTTTGTATAACATACCTTGGTAAGAAATGAACTGACCTAATAATTTTTGTAAGACCTTATTATCTTTCTTAGTTGCATGGTCTGGGTATTATCCAGTTTCTAAGTATACTTGGATATCATGGTGCTAAGGCAAGTCAACAATGGTTTGTTCTGTGGTAGTGCTAACTATACTTGTATAGGTAGGGAATCTCCGTTTGCTAAAGTACATGAATTTAGGCAAATCCTTTTTGGTGAGGTTCAAAACTGACATCAAAGTGGCTAAAGCATCTACAACTTGGTTTTATTCTCTAGGGATGTGATAGAAAGTCCATTGATCAAATCCTTCAAATAGATCTATGAGTATTTTGACATACTTACTTAAGTTCTCATCTTTGATCTCCCAATTACCTTTCACTTGTTGTATGACTAGCATGGAATCCCTATATACATCAATTATTTTTGCTCCCAGTAGATATAAAGTTTTGAAGCCATATTTAGTTGCATGGAATTCCAACTTCCTAGCTAGGAACATCTGTTCACCTTTCGAATTGATGAGTAATACATTTGCTCCTATGCCTTTTTGGTTTACAGCTTTATCAAAGAACATTTTCCATCCTTCCTGGGATATTGCCCCTAAGTGTTCATCTGAAAACTCAAATTCTTCTTGTTTTCCCTTAATTGGGTGTTGTGCTAAGAATTTAGCTACTGCTCAACCCCTAATCATCTTTTTAGTGACATAGGAGATGTCAAGAGTAGGATCTAATGACCTATCTTACCTATTAAAGAAGGTACAGTTTGTAAGTACCTGAGGAGATCATGTTTTGCTATTACCTCCACCTTGTAAAATTGAAAGTAGTGGCGTACTTTTTGGAGACCTAAATTACTTCTAAACATATCTTTTCCACTTTCGCATACTTTTGTTCATATAGGAGCAATTTCTTACTTAGGTAATAGACTGCATTTTCAACCTCGGACTGTCTGCTTGTGCAATGAGAGCTCCTATGGAAGATTCTTCAACTGCCATATATAGGATTAAGGATTTTCTAGGTTTTGGTGGTTTTAGGATAGAAGGTTTGGTTAAATATTGCTTAATGGTTTGGAAAGCTTTTTTGTAATCTTCGTTCCATTCTTTAGGTTGTCCTTTGCATAATAAGTTGAATATAGGCTCATAAATCAATGTAAGTTTGATTATGAACCGGTTGATATATTGTAGTTTACCTAGAAATCCTTTAACTTCCTTTTCTGATCAAGGTGTAGTCATTTTCAAGGTCGCTTTTACCTTATCTGGATCTACCTCAATCCTATTTCTGCTGACCACAAATGCCAATAATTTTTCAGACATTACTCCAAAAATGCACTCCTTAAAGCCTCATGTTGAATTGGTTTAATCTTTGGAAGAACTTTTCCAATGCTTTGAAGTGTCTATCCCTTTCAGTAGACTTCACCATCATATAGTCCGTATAGACCTCAACTTCCTTGTGTATCATGTCTTGGAAAAGTTATGTAGCCATTCATTGGTAGGTTGCTCCTATGTTTTATAGTCTAAAAGGCATCACCTTATAATAGTATATCCCCTATGTAGTTATAAAGGCCATTTTTCATTTTTCAATCACCTTCATTAAGATTTGGTTATACCCTAAAAATCCATTAGCAAATGAGTACATAGCTGCCATAGCTGTTTTGTCAACTAATACATTAATATGGGGTAAAGGAAAGTCATCCTTTGGGCATGCTTTGTTCAGGTCTCGATCAACACACATTTTAACCCTTCCATCATTCTTAGGTACTAGAACTATGTTGGCTAGCCAAGTAGGGAAGATAATCTCTTCAATGAACTTGGCCTCAAGTGACTTGACAACTTCTTTCTTTACCTTTTTTGCCTACATAAGTCTCATCCTTTTAAGCTTTTGTTAGACTGGAATGGTGTAGTCATATGTTGGAATGGCATGTTCAGCAACTTCATGATTAATACCTGACATGTCCTTGTAACTCTAGGTAAAGATTCTTTAATATTTTTTTAGTAATCTCTCAAATTTTTTCCTTTCATCGACAATAGTATCATGAGCAATTAATATATTTTTAGGTTGTTTGTTTGTGCCAAGATTAAATAGATTAGTTTTAATAGAGTTAATGTAAAAAATTCTCATGTAATGATAACTTAGATGCATGATACCATAAGGAAAAATGTCACACAAATAAGCAAACTCTTTGTTCTTTTTATTGAAAAAAAAATTGTTTGCTTCAAAGAGGTCACAAAGATACATTTCATCTATAAGTAAATTGGAATCCAAATCAAACACATTCTCTAGAGAGTTGGAGTAGTTTTCCTCAATAGCTGGTGGCTTAGGAAAGACTTCTTCTGTCCACTGAATCTGAGTGAGGTGGCCTAATTCCCAATCAACAACATCTGCAAAGATCTCAAAGCCTAGTTTGTAGCACCCATCCACTATTATAGGTTTTAGAGTCCCATCATACTTTGTAATCTTTTTCTTGACAAAATAATCCCCTAAAGAATTCCCTTTCTTTAGGTTCCCTCCTTCATTTGGATCATATCCCAATCCTTTTATATCCTTCTGGGTGTAGAGCTACAGTGGCTCAGTTAAACCTTGTAAATTCTTTCCTAAACTAGCACCAAGGAAGAAATCCATTTTTTTCCATGTAATCTTCATAGATCCTAGTAATGTGAAATCCAGTGAAAGGCTAATTAGCAATAGCCAAGGTGGAAACTGTATGATTGATTTTAGCCTTTATGGTAATAATGTAGCCTTCATGTGGAAACTTGATTATTTGATGCAAGGTAGAGGGGACTCCTCCAAGTTTATGGAACTAAGGTCTCTCTAGTAGAATAGAGAATGTAGTTAGGATATCAATCACAGTGAATTCCACATCATCCACAATTAGGCTTACTTGAACCTTAGTAGTAAAGAAGCCTTCAGCTTGTCTTCTTGTGTCATTATATGCTTTAATAGTGATGGTTAAAGGTTTTAAATCCTCTTTCTTGATTCTTAAACTAGATAATATTTTAGTCGAGTAAATGTACAATGACGAACCATCATCAACCATGGCACACCCCATCTTTTCCCCATTTATTTCGGCCTTAATAAAGAGAGGCTGATTATGTTCCCTTCCTTTTAAGGGCAAGTCAACATCCAAGAAGGTAATTAGGCCTATCTTTCCTATTTTCATCACTTGTACTAGCTCGCTAGGGGTGATAATTATACATATAGCAACTTGACCTAAGGCTTTGACTACCTTCTGCTTATGGTATTTTGATGACATCAGTAAGTCCCAAATGCTAATGCTAGCTTGGGTCTTTTTTAAATACTTTAACACTTTATCATGCTCACCTTCCTTAGTTTTAGGCTCTTTCTCGAGTAGGATCTAACTATTCTTGTCAACTTTCTTTACCGCTTCTCCCTTAACCCTGAGCAGCTCTCTTTTGCCCTTTTCAAAATCTTCATCAGAAGATTCATCCCTGAAGTTTCTACTCTCCCCAAGCTCACCATCATTCTCACTCTCTTAGAAGCTATTTAAAAGAATGGATTTGCTTTCTCTCACCCCCTTACAGATCTCTTAGTCAGACCCATAAATTTCTCTAAGCATGTATTCTTTGGGTAGTCTAGATTTTAAAAGGCAAGCTGTTTGGTGTTTGGGTAAGGGATTTGAAGTGGCTTCTAGATCGAGTATTTGTTTAGAATCTATGAGGTTTTGGATGGCTTTTTTTAGGAGTTTGCAGTTGTCAGTAAGGTGTCTAGTTCATTGGTGATAAGCACAATATTGGTCATACCTGTGATTGGGTGGTAATGGTCCATGAAGTGGTTGAGGTGAAAGTGGTTGTAACTTATCCTCATTGGTGAGTTTTCTCAAATACCATGACAAAGATTTACCCAATTTGGAATATCATCTGCCTTGGACAACATGCACATTAGTTGTTTTGTTTGCATCCTCATTGTTATTGCTTGTGAAAGTGGGATTGCTCATCCTTTTGAATCCTTTATTTTGATAATTTGCTTCTAGGTTGATGGCAATGTCTTTCAACTATTCCCATATGGTGATACCTTTAGCAATTAGCCCAATATTTATGTAACTATTTGCATTCCTGATGAATATTTTAATTTGATCAATGTTCTCAGGCTTAATCCTCATATTCAAGATTTTATCTCTCTATCTTTGCAAGTAATCAGAGAAACTCTCATTTGGTCTTTGGTTCACCAACTCTAGATCTTTTAGGGTAATTTTCATACTGGCATTATTAGAGTATTGCTTACTGAATACCCATGCTAATTCATTCCAGTTCTTTTTGACCCTTTTCTCTTGGTAATGATCCTAGTCTAAGGCTTGGCTCGTGAGAGACATGATGAATGGGCTCATTATTTGTACCTTAGAGAGGTGAGTAGCTCTCATAGCAATAGCATATTACTTTAAATGAGTGTGGGAGTTAGTTGTGCCATCAAACTTGCTCAAGTCAAGCATTTGGAATTTATAAGGCATTGCTGGATCAAGTTTTAAGTTGATATCATCAAGGTCAATATCTTTGTCCCTTGTGACTAGCCTAGTCATAGCTTCCATTTTCTCATTGAGCTTCTTTAGTTAGTCATCCTTAATGGCCTTAAGAAGGGGAACCTTGTGGTATGACTCAATAACATGTGGAATTTTGTCATGAGAAGACTAGTTATCTCTCTTATCTTCTATTTCTTTTCCTTTGTGAGTGGCCGAAGATTGACCTACTTCTTTCTAGTATGGACATATGATAGGGCACTTGTTACTACTACCATCATTCTCTTCTCCATATTGTTCATTGCCTCTATGAATATGGCTTTGGTTATGTACTCATTTACCGACATAGTTTCTTGCTTAGGTTGTACTGGTAGTGTTTCGCTAACTCGGTTGAGGCTCTTACCAATCCGTTTCCACTAAGTAGTGAATGAAAGATCAATGGTGACTATCAAAATAAGGGGTTAAAGATGTTGTATGTATAATTTTTACAATGCAAGATGCTAATGATGGATGATATGCAATGCATACTCATGGTGTAGTAAGGACAAACACATGTAAGAAAACCTTCCAAACTTATTCCACCCACACACGTGGTTAAGCCATTTCTTTCCTAGGTGGGATTGCTTAAGCTTCATTGGGGGACGCATAAGTTTGCTTATGGGCTTACATTAAGCTTAATGACCTCTCATATTTAAAATGCATATGAGTATAATGGCCTATGATATTTAAATCTTATTTAAAGTGAAATTCAGTTGGGCCCATCCCAGGCAAAAGGCACAATAGGCTTGCCCCCACTCTAAATGAGGTTAAACATAATAGGCCCATATAGCATTCATAATATAATCACAATTTGTTAGGGTCATTCAACCTAAGGGAAGTTGCTAAGCTTAACTATATCGGCTCGCAGTTTAGTCAAAAAACTTATTGTCTCCCACAAGCAAATGTCCCTCCTAACAGGTCTTTCCAATCAAGGATAATAACGACCAATTATTTCACCTTTTCATATACCCGAAGGTATGAGGCTTGTGAGTGATAAATATGTTAGCACTTTTCCATTCTTGAATGAAAAATGGAGTCATGGTTCACAACACCATCCAAGGTAATAGGGGCACAGTATAAACGATTACAATGCAATGAGACTGATAAAAATTAGCATATTTGGATGACATATTATTTGGGCACTTTTAGATTGAGGTTCTTAGTCCCTAGTAGAGTCGTCACTGTAGATATTATGATGTTTTTACTAGGCATGAGAGTGGTTAGTGGAGTCACCACCTAGCTTTTACACTAGGACATCTTCTATACCAGAAAGGTTCAAAATTTAGATCTTATTTATGCCCTAATAATATGCCTTCCATTTTATATTATAACATTTATTAGTCCTGTATAAAGCAAGCATGGATTATATTTAAGCACCCATTTCACCTTCACATGTATAAGAATAAATTGCAATACTTAAAGTATACAATAAGGTTTATTATACATATAGAAAGTGGGCTATTCATTAGTTGTGGTTTGACCTGATAATTACCCATAATTCTATAGGAATTGGTGGTAATTGCCCAACTCCCATCTCTAAGAGATTGGCCTTTTAAAATATATTTTTTCTTATGACTTTTGATTAAGAAAACTCAAAATCATTTTATTATAAAAATACCATTTAATTATGTAAAAAACCATTTGATGTGAAGGTTTGGCAATTGACATGTAAAATAAGTTGTTTAACTAATTATTACAACCCAAAACAATCTAGAGAATTAAAAGGGTACAAAACCAAAGGAATAAAGCAAAGCACTTAGAAGGTCCCATCTGTACATTGATTAGTTCATGTAAACTCTACATAGCTCTGGCTAATATCCATGTGGACTACTACTTATGAGGGATATCATGTCTATCTGGACCTCCACTCCAGTGAGGAAAGTTACTTGCATACAACTCAAAAGAAGAGGTTCAACGATACCAGATAAAAGATTCATATAAAATCATAAAGAAGATAAGGAATAATTAGATGTGAAACTAAAATTCAAAGTAGATGTCCGTATGGACTTTGTTCCTCATAAGAGTGAGTCCGTGTAGACTTAAAGATAGAATATACAAGAATGAAACAAGATCATCCATATGGACTACATTCCTCGTAAAAGGCAGTCCGTGCTGACTATATAATAATTTTGATATATTAACAACATATATTTTAGAGAATGAAATAATCATGCTAACATCATAGAATAACAAGTAAAACAAAATACATTAAAGTGTGATATATAAGATACTTAAAACACAATTACTAAACATAAGTCCATGCGGAAAACATATCATACACATATCAAGAAAATAAGTTTGTGCAGACTTTATCATGTTTACAAATAAGTCTTTATGACTAATACAAAGATAGCAAAATGAATATGATGTAATGATAATTAATTGTAAACTATAAAGCACCTCAAAATCATGACCTACTCCTATGATCAAAGTGGTGATTACATAGAATCACCTCACTTATGATCAATCCTTGGAGATCATAGGTTTATGAAAATAATATTAATATATACAGAAGAGACCTCAAATATTACCTTGTGAATAAACTCTTCAAGTAATAGCATAAAGGTGTAGGGGTATAAAAAAGTTATTTTAGGTGAGGCTAATAAGAATAGAAGAGTAATTCCTCTTTGGAGTCTTCTCCTACACTCACGAATGGGTTTCTTAGATGTTATGAATCTAATTCTCAGCCTCTCCCTTCTTCATACCTAAGAAAGGTATTTATAGGCTTAGATTTAAGAGTTTCTCATCCAAAAGAAGCAGAATCCTAATAGTATTAGGTATTGTAGTCCAAATAGGAAAATCTTACTTTTAAAAGATTTTATGTCGACAAGTCAATGTAGACTTGTACGGTTTAGTCCGTGCGAACCTAGGTTGTATGCTTTCCTGCTAGTCTATAGGCTTTGGGCCAAGTTTGAGTTAGTCCATATGGACATAAACTTGGACCTTATCCGGGCAGACCATAGGCTTTAGGCTTGGTAGAGTTGATTAGGCTAGTATAGACTTAGGTAGAGTATGTCTATGTAGACCTTAAAATAAGTCCGTGTGGAATTGATTCATAAGAAGCTTGTGCCATTTCTTAAGAGCCTACATCTAGTGATCATTATAGGCCAAAAGGTGAGGTGTCTACAGTAGGCCACTCAATATCTTTGATCCCGTTATCCATAGGTTTTATGGTTATCCAAAATAGGTTTGAAAGAATAAATCAAATATGATTTTTAATCTATAATGCAAGTTATATTGATGAAAATAACATTTTTATGTGAAATGTGAGATAATACAGTTTACTTGTGATAAGTGCTTATTTCTTGGTTCTATACATGCTTTATGTGTATTATGAATACATTTATGGACATGATGAATGTTTTATTTTTACATTCTTGCATGTTAAGAAATTTATGAGTATAATGAATGATATTTATTATTTTTATCCAAGAACATTAACTATGTATAAATGGCATATTAATAATGTCTTTTATCACATGTTGTTTCGATTACACCACTAAGCATTCATTTAGCACATTGTTTGTTTGTGATGCATAAGTAATAAGACATTTTGAGAACTTAGCCTCGAGACATCAAGATTTTCAAGAGAGGAGTTTTCTTTTGGTAATGATATGTAAATAAGATGTAGTTATGTGATGTATAGGTTGCACTTAATGTCATATATATATATAAGGGGTATAGGCCTAAACTATATTTAAGTATTTCTTTTGGATTTCAAAGTTGTAAACTCTTAAAACTATTAAATTTGTGCACTCTTAGAGTGATCAAAGGATCACATGGAGTTGTTGATGTGTGTGGATGATATAGAGGTGTACTTTATTGTGTAGGTTATTATAGTGCCCGATACAACTATTATGCTACCAAAATTTTGGCACGAGGATTCTCAATTTTTGAATATGTAACACTGTTTGAAAAGTTTTTGAAAACCCACATTTTCACAAGTGAAATCTTTTAATAAGAATGTTTTATAACAAGTAATGGTAATAGAGTTTAGATATCTTGATTTACATGCACTCCTTAGTTAGACTCGGTGACTGGCCAGCATTTAAATCGAGTAAGGGTGTCACAGTAGGTGCTAGGATACATTAGTGTCTTTGAATGTCCTTCGGGTCCTATTAATGACCTTTGGGTCCAAAAATGGCCTTCGATTTTGAATTATGAGCCTTTGTGGTTCTAATGGCCTCGGTGGCCTAGTGTCCCCATTATCCAGTGTAACACCCCCTACTAGATTCGTGAAGAAACCCAATAAGCGATGCATTTCCCAACAGGTCACCCATCCTAAAATTTTCCCCATGATCATTCATTTAACTTTTACATATGCCACACTAGACAATTTTATCTGAATCCAAAATCATAATGGTCAGTTCCTATAATCTATTTAGGTTAATATCTTTATGGTTTAACCATTACAAAGAGAATCTAACACAATCTAGTACCACCTAAAAATTCGACAGCACGAGGCTGCCTAGGTTATTATCCCAAAATTACCATTCACTTGTAAACACTTTAATATTATTTATCATATCTCTTAGACCCTTTTGGTCCCTTGGGTATCATCCCATTAGCCACAGATACTATCACATAGCAATCACAGGCCTCAGGCCATTGCTAAACACATACACATATAAACCCTCAGGCTTATAACATCAACAAGCATTATTTCTATACATACATTCACAAGGAAACATATAGGGTTATTTTATTTACATCAAAAGTTTAAGCTTACTCAAATGCATTACATACAGAGCTTAAATACATAGTTTCTACCCAATTCCTACCTAGGTAGATGGATATTAGAACTGTACAACATTTACTTCTTATTCCTTCTTAGTTATCCTCTGAACTCTCATCGGTATGCTTCACGAGTTAAGATTCTGCTCCTGAGTACATGTGCACCAAAACAGGTACGCTGAGTATACGAGATACTCAATAGTGAACTTAAAGCATTTAAATCATGGCATTATGTCTTTTCATACCTGTTTAGTCTAATAATTAAATTAATCTTATTATTTGATTCAATTTATATACCATGGTGCTAAATTACTAAAATACCCCTAAGGCATTTATATGTCATGAAATAACCTTTTTGACTCACATAAATTATCTAAAGTAGTTATTATGATTCATAGCATGTATATCTACATTAATCAATTTATTTAACAACATATGTGTAAAATGACCAAAATGCCCTTTAGCTTGTATTTCATCAGTTACTTAGAAAAAGTCATCCAATTATGTTTAATTTTTATCTTTCATAATCATTCTTCTTATTCACTTAATTTAATTCACTGGTTCGACTAGGAAGATGACACTTGAAAACACTAGATCTAGAGAAAAAATAAACTGGTACAGTGGTCCCCATTTTGGACCTATATTGCTACATTGTATGTGTGCCATAATAAAGATCAGCCCATAGCCTCTCCAAAGACAAGTAAATAATAGTTGTGTGACATAATGGAGATTTGCCCGTAGGCCTCCCTAGCCACAAATAATATCTCAACACCTGGGTGACATAATGGAGATCAGCCCATAGACCTTTCCAGCCACTAATAAAGTTACTGGCTGAATATCAAACAAATAGCAGCTGCAAAACCCTAAGTTGACCAGTTAACCCATGCAGTGGTGTCTAACTAATGGGCCAAGTAGCTTAATTTAAGTTCATTTATTAACCAAAAATATTCTTATAATATTTATATTCCAAAAGTAGACAGTTATAATTTTTATCACACTCTTTATTTTTTAGCAGGTCTAGTATAGCCACATTTTGGCTCTACCGGGTAAAAATTGCAAAATAATCTTAAGTTATATTATTGCCAAAATTCAAGGTTTAATATGTTATGATTTATCATAGCATTAGTTTTCAAGAAACTAACACTTTTTATCCAGTGACATTTTTAGTTCAGGTAATGGTCTATTAGATAGTTACAGGTTATTTTGACCACTTTTCAAGTCAAATTCTGGGACTGTTTTAAGTCCAATTTTAACACAGTTTTCAACATCTTTTTAAGTACATTCATAGGCCTAAGGCCAAACACATCTATGCCAATTCCAAGGCCAAACAATAGGCATAAATGCCA
>CANXYI010127304.1:0-10450 GCA_948208565.1 Hura crepitans
CTCAAATTTGAATATGTAACTCAATTTTTGAAAAGTTTTTGAAAACTCACATTTTTAGGTTTTAATCTTGATTGATAAGATTGTTTTAAATACTATTATATGAGTTGAAATTGAATAACATGTTATGTGTATATTCCTTAGTTGTGTACAATGATTGGATTGGGTAAGGGGTGTCACAGATTAAAAGGACACTAAAGATTAAGCTGAGGGTAGATAGAAGGATAAGTCAGAGAGCAGAGCTCTAGCTAGGTAGTATGCTATAGAGGATGTGGTCACACTAAATGTTATAGTAGGTACCTTTCAACTCTTTGATTTACCTGCTTTAGCACTTATAGACCCAAGGTCCATGCACTCTTATATCTATAATGCACAGGCTTTAGATTAGGGTTTAGTGTCAGACAAGCTTGATATTGAGATAATGGTTAGTAATCTAATAGTCCAGCATGTCATTATTGATAAAGTTTATAGAGATTATCCTTTGTCAGTATAAAGGCATTCTTTTTTTATTGACCTCATTGAGTTGCCTTTCCATGAGTTCGATCTTATTTTGGGCATAGATTGGTTGTTTAAGTATCATGCAATCGTGCATTACAGGAAGAAGGGAATTACGCTCCAAGATAGTAATGGTACAAAAGTGACAGTTATGAGTGAAAGATCAGACTATATATCTAATGTTATTTCTATAGTTGTGGCAAGAAAGTTGATAAAGAAGGGGTTGCCAAGCTTATTTGGGTCATGTGATTGATATTAAAAAAGAAAGCCTAATACAAGCAAGATACCAGTTGTATCAGAGTTTGAGGATGTTTTTCCAAAAGAGCTACCTGGTTTACCACCTAAAAAGGAGCTAACATTTGGTATTGATATGTTGCTAGGCAGAACACCAATTTCCATTGCTCTATACAGGATAGCTCCTGTAGAGTTAAAAGAGTTGAAGTTGTAGTTGCAAGAGCTTCTGGATAAAGGTTTTATCAGACCGAGTGTTTCCTGCTAAGGAGCATTAGTTCTGTTTATCAAGAAGAATGATAGTTCCTTAAGATTTTGCATTGACTACAGACAGCTGAATAAAGTTACCATCAAGAATAAATACCCTTTGCCATGGATAGATAATCTATTTGATCAGCTTAGAGGGCAGGTGTCTTCTCTAAGATTGATCTTAGATTCAAGTATTATCAATTAAGGGTAAAAGAGGCAGATGTGCACAAGACATCCTTTAAAATGAGATATAGCCATTATGGGTTAACCAATGCACCGACGGCATTCATGGATATCATGAATCAAATCTTTAGGCCATTTTTAGATCAGTTTATGGTGGTCTACACTGATGATATTCTTATGTATTCAAAGAACTGGGATGATCATGTGAAGCATTTAAGCACTATTCTGCAAATGTTAAAGGATGAGAAACTCTATGCCAAGCTCAGTAAGTGTGAGTTTTTGCTAGAAGAAGTGTTATTTTTTAGGCATATAGCTTCAGCAGAGGGTATTAAGGTAAATCCTAGTAAAGTTAAAGTTATGAGGAATAGAAACCACCCAGAAACACTACAGAGATTAAAAGTTTTTTAGGTTTGGCAGGTTATTACAGGATGTTTGTTAAGGGCATTTCTTTGATTACAACCCCTATGACATGTCTTCTGAGGAAGAATGCTAAGTTTTTATAGGATAACAAGTGTCAGGAGAGCTTTGATAAGCTCAAGGGTATGTTGATAGAGGCTTCGATTTTAGTTCATTCAGTTTCAAGGAAAGAGTTCACCATTTTCAATGACACTTCCTTAAATGGCTTAGGGTGTGTACTCATGCAGGAAGGCAAGGTAGTTGCCTATGCTTCAAGCTAGTAGAAACCTTATGAGAAAAACTACCCCACTCATGATTTGGAGTTAGTAGTGATTGTGTTCACTTTAAAGATCTGGAGGCATTATCTATATAGAGAAAGATGCTATGTCTACACCAACCATAAAAGTCTGAAGTATCTTCCCACTCAGAAAGAGCTGAACTTGAGATAAAAGAGATGGATGGAGTTAATAAAGAACTACAATTGCCTTATTGACTATCATCCAAGGAAGGCCAATATAGTGGTAGATGCATTGAATAGGGAGCTTATATTAGGTTTGAAAGTGACTAATGTCAGTATAAAGTTGCTTGATGATGAGGGGTTTATTAGTTGAGCTTCGAGTTAAGCTAAGTTTGTTATAGCAAGTTAAGAATACTAAAAGGATGATCATAGATTTTAGAATGTTATAAACATGATTCAAGATGGGAAGACTATTGAGTATTAGATTAAGGATGACAATTATTTATATTATCATGATTGTCTATGTGTACTGCACAGTGAGGATATAAGATAGTAAATCTTGCAAGAAGCCTATAATGCTCTATATGCCATGCATCCTGGTAGTACCAAAATATACCAAGATTTGAAGATAGTTTATTGGTGGCCGAACATAAAGAGAGACATAGCTGATTTCATGACTAGATGCCTTACTTATCGACAAGTTAAGGCCGAGCATCAAGTTCCATCTAGATTGCTTTATCCTATAGCAATTCCAGAATGGAAATGGGACCTGGTCATCAAAGATTTTGTAGTTAGACTACTAATGACCAGGAGAAAGTGCGACTATGTATGGGTTGTGGTTAATAGATTAACCAAGTCAACACACTTTATTCCAATAAGGATAGATTTCTCTTTAGAAAAGTTGGCAAAACTGTATATTGATGAGCTAGTTTGATTACATGGGGTGTTATCTTCTATCATTTCTTACACAAATCCTAGGTTTACATTAAGGTTTTAAAAGAAACTCCATAATGCTTTAGAAACCAGACTCAGTTTTAGCAAGGCTTTTCATCTGCAAATGGATGGTCAGTTAGAGAGGGTCATCTAAGTTCTAGAGGATTTGTTAAGAAGTTATGCCATCAAGTTTAAAGGAAGGTAAGACCGTTACCTTTCTTCAGAGGAGTTTGCTTATAATAATAGTCACCAAACGAGTCTAGGCATGGCTCATTAGGAAGCTTTCTATGGGAGAAGATGTAAAACACCATTATGCTAGAGTGAGCTTAGTGAGAATAAGCTCAAGGGGCTAGATTTGAGTAAAGATGTTGAGGAAAAAGTGAAAATCATGAGAGATAGCCTTCAGGCTACTTCAGACAGACAGAAGTCCTATGCAAATTTAAAGAGAAGAGATATTTAGTATGAAGTAGGCAACAAGGGTTTTCTTAAGGTATCTCTATGGAAGAAAGTGTTGAGATTTGGAAAGAAAAGTAAGCTAAAGTCTATGGTTCATTAGGCCATACGAAATAACAGAACGTATGGGTCTTTTGACTTACAGACTAGCTTTATCCCCTGAGTAACAGCAAATTCACGATGTGTTCCATGTGTCTATGCTAAGAAGGTAAAGATCAAGCCTAACACATGTGTTTTTGGCTGAAGAAGTGGATATACATTCAGATTTGTCATATGAAGAAGAGCCAATGGGTATTTTGGCTCGAGAGGTTAAAGAGCTATAGAATAAAATCGTGCCATTGGTGACTGTTTTATGGTGACATCATAGAATGGAAGAGGCAACTTGGAAAGGCGAGGCTCAAATGAAGGAATAGTATCTGCACCTCTTTAATCCAAGTAATTTTGAGGATGAAATTTCTTTTAAGGGGGGAAGTAATGTAATGTTCCAAAAATCCCAACTATATGAATAGTACTTCTCGAGATGAATAGTATTTCTCAAAACTCGAGTCGCACTAATTGGACCAATGAGAAGTATTAATTATAAAAGAATTTTGAACAAAATTTGGAGTCAATCTAAAGTCATTTGGATGGTTAAAAATACAAAAGAAGATTTTATGATAGTGTCCTATGAATAGTGCCATAGGCAAAAATGAACAGTAAAATAATTCAATTTTTGCTCAAAATAATTCGAGATTGATACAACCTAATACTTAAAAATTTCAAATAGTCCATTGGCATCATAATTGGAATTTTTAAATATTAGGAATTATTTTTACTAACCGAGGCAACATTATTTAATTATGTTTTTATCGAGTTTTTAAGCTTTTTGAATGCAAATTTTTGCGAGGTTCAAGGATAATATTTTAAAAATTTATTAGGTTTTTAAGAGGTGATAAATAAGGTTAAAATGATGGAGAGTGGATTTAAAAGAGGTTATTATATAAGGGAATTTTGCGGGCCATTGATCTTAGGTCCATTAAATCCTAGCCATTCACCTTAAAACCTATAAATATGGTCAAATAAGGGTCAAAAGCACTATTCACACTAGCCAACCTCTCTCCTTTCTTCCTCTTATGTTGATGCCACCCCTTAAGCCAATTTCTTCAATTTTTCTTCCTCCTCCGCCAAACTAACCCCATTTAATCACCATTAAACATCAAGTTGACATGGATTAAGGGAGTTTATAGTGCTAAAAGCCTTGAAGAAGCTTTTAATCAAGAGAAATTTGAGTTTTGAGGTATGGATGAATAGTAAATTATTTTTGATTTGGGTTTTTTTTTAGTTTGATATTTTTTTTAGACTTTATAGATGCCTAAGGAGCTATATTAAATTTATTACAGATTTTCTAAAATAAGCTTGCAATTGTGTATGTAGAGAAAGAGAGACTAGGTGGTTCGAAGGGAAAGGAGAAGGCATAATCATGTCATTACAGTGTATCTTAGTTTTTGGTATGTGAATCCAATCGAATATATGTTGAATATTTACTTGTGATGGCATTTATTATGAAATTGGCATTATGTAATAAATGGTTGTTATGTGTAATTAATATCTTGTGATATATGTAGCGTGTATGAGTTAGAATATTGTGAAAATTGAGTGAATTCTGAATGAATGAATGGTGTTATAATGTTATGTTGGTGAGGCCCAAACATGCATCGTGTGTGTATGTGTGTTTATGGTTCATTTATGCTATGAGGAATGATGAATTGTTAGGTAAAGATATATGGTATATGGATTTTTTAGCATAAAGATTTGTTTTGATGTGTTGTGAAGTTGTGTGAGCTGTGGCCGAAACCTTTAATGGCATTAAGTCCAAAATATGAGTTTATGGGTAATAATATGAGCCTTGAGTTGTGGTTATTATGACCTAAGGGCATGTATAATCATGAGTTGCATAATGGATAAAATTATGGTTATGATGCAGGTTAGCATGATAAATTTAAGAATGTTATATTCGTTTTGTGTGTGTTATGAAAATGTGCATACTTATGGGATAATACACATATGGAGGGTATATGTTGGTTTGGCTAAATGGCCTTAAGCATTTCTTTATATCTTGGTCCTTCTTTAAGTTCTATAGGCATAATAAACATATACAAGACCATATATGCAAAATGTCTATAACATTAGAATATATGGGTAATTATGATGAACGTATGATATATGCATAATTGTCTTGGTCATATAATGAACAATAATTAAAAATGCCTATGCTTTCAGACAACTTAGCTTAGATAGGTCGATCGTTCAACTAGGGAAATATAATAGTTGCTAGGTACCTTCAAGTGCATTATCTTAGGCACCTTCGGGTGTAATTATCTTGGGTGCCTTTGGGTGCAATTATCTTGGGCCTTCAAGCATTATATGGCCTCATTATCCAGTTTGGCTTGTTGTCTTATAAGTATAGGCATGTAAAATAAATTAAAAATCAATAAAGGCTTAAATCTTCATTTACATACATTGGAATTTTTTAAAATATTCTTATTATGATAATTGTTTTAGAATGCTAATTGAGATCATAAATGCATGTAAGAGGTAATTATTGAGTTGTGTGGATGTTATTCTAATATATGTTTTTATCTTATTGCCATTATTTTTAATATGAAAATTTTTGTGTGTATTGTATTATTATAGGCCATAAAGCATATATTATGTTGGATTCACCACTAAGCGAAAGCTTAGTACATGGTGTTTATTTTTGCAATGTGTAGGTTAAAGGAACACAGATTAAAGTTAAAGCCTCAGTATCACAAGAGATTAAAAAGCTACCACTTTTTGGGGCATTCTGATTTTCTTTTGTATAATTTGTGGTGATGTAAGTATTAGATAGCACCCTTGTGTAAAATAAGGGATTCGTCCTAATATGTATTTTGTAATCATGCTCTATCAAAACTTATCACTTCTTTCTTTTCTTTAAAAGCTTTTTATGAGATTACATGCCTTGTGTTGTGTTCTAGAATGCTATTTTGTGATGTGTTGTTAGAAGGTCAAATGGACCTAAGAGTTGTTGGGATGTGTTAAGAATTATAAAAGTGCTTATTTTGAAAGGTTACTATTTGGAATAGTGTCCTAGTATAGCCATTATGCTTCTGGATTTTTGACATAAGGACCCCAATTAGTATACTCGAAAATGATTTTTGATAATTCATATTTTTATCAAATTAAACATGTAAATTATATGTTAATATGAATAAGAGTTTTAAAGGCTTCTATGGGTTTTCACATAGTGTAGTTCAAATATTGGTTGTGTATCGCTCCTTATTTGGGTCCAGTATACGGAATGGGTAAGTGGTGTCACAAGTTTCTTGGGATTAGCGGGATATTATAGGCGATTTGTGAAAGGATTTTTACTTATTGCAGCTCTAATGACATGATTATTGAGGAAGGATATGAGATTTGAGTGGGATGAAAAATGCCAAGAGAGCGTTGACAAATTCAAGGCCATGTTAATAGAAGCCCATGTTCTTCCTCTACCCAAGCTAGGAAAGGATTTTGTTGTTTATAGTGATACTTCTCACAATAGGCTCGGGTATGTGTTAATGCAAGATGGAAAAGTAGTGGCATATGTATCCAGGTAGTTGAAACCTTATGAAAAGAATTATCCAACTCATGATCTAGAGTTAACTACCATTGTTTTTGCTTTGAAGATAAGGAGACATTATCTTTATGGTGAGAAATGCTACATATATACAAATTATAAGAGTTTGAAATATCTTCTCATGTAAAAGGAATTGAACTTAAGACAACTAAAGTGAATAAAATTTATCAAAGACTATGATTGTGTGATTGATTACCATCCAAGTAAGGCAAATGTGGTAGCAGATGCATTGATTTGAAGATTTTTATATGCCTTGAAAGTAATGAATGTTCGATTAAAAAGTCAAGAAGATAGAGCTTTATTAGCAAAACTGCAAGTAAAACCCAGCTTGATTTAACAGGTGAAAAGGGCTCAGAAGGATGCTAATCAACTCATTCATATAATGAGTTTGATTAAAGAGGGGAAGCCTACTGAGCATGAAATTACAATAGATGGCTATTTATATTACCATGATAGGCTGTGTATGCCTAATGTAGAGGACATCAAGCAGTAAATATTATAGGAAGCTCACAACTCACCTTATGCTATGCATCCTAAGAGTATAAAAATGTATTTTGCTTTGAAGCCATATTGTTAGTGGCCTAGTATGAAGAAAGATATAGTTGAGTATGTAGCCAGAAGTCATACCTATCAACAAGTGAAAGAAGAACACCAAGTTCTTTCTAGATTGCTCCAGCCTATATCAATACCAAAGTAGAAATATAAGAGACTTATTATGGATTTTGTCATTAGATTACCTATGATCTAGAGTGATGTGATGTGATGTTATACGAGTAATTATGCATAGATTGACAAAGATAACACACTTTATTCCTATCAAAATGTATTATTCTTTAGAGAAACTTGCTCAGCTATACATAGATGAGATTGTGATGTTTCATGGAGTTCCAACATCCATTCTATTAGACAGGGACCCGAGATTTACATCAAGATTTTAGAAAAAGTTGCATAATGCTTTGGGTGCAAGTCTTACATTTAGTACTGCTTTTCATTCACAAATAGATGGCTAATTAGAGTGGGTTATTTAGGTGCTTGAAGATATGCGAAGGAGTTGTGCTATTGATTTCAAAGGTAATTGGGATCAATACCTATCATTGGTAGAATTTACATACAATAATTATCATCAAGCAAGTTTAAGAATGGCACTGTATGAAGCTTTATATGGAAGAAAATGCAAAACTCTATTGTGTTAGAGTGAAGTGGGTGAAAATAAGTTAATGGTATTGGATTTGATAAGAAATACAGAAGAAAAGTCAAGATTATCAGAGATCAGTTGAAAGCAGCTTCAGACAAGCAAAAATCATATGCTGATTTGAAAAGAAAACCGATTGAATATGAAGTGGGAGATAAGGTTTTTCTTAAAGTGTCACCTTAAAAGAAGCTACTGAGATTTGGCAAAAAGGGCAAGCTGAGTCTAAGATTCATTAGTCCATATGAGATAACAGAACGTGTGGGACTAGTGGCATATCAATTAGCATTGCCACTAGAGTTACATCAGATATATGATGTTTTTCATTTTTCCATGCTAAGGCAATACAGATTAGCTCCTTCTCATGTGATACTAGCAAAAAAAAGTAGAAGTACAGCCATATCTCATATGAGGAAGAGCCAATCCATATTTTAGCATAGGAAGTGAAAGAATTATATAATAAAGTAGTCCCATTGGTAAAGGTGCTATGGAGGCATCACAGCTCATAAGAATCAACTTAGGAAAATATGCAGCAGATGAAGAAGCAATATCTACATCTTTTTGAACTAGGTAAATTCTGAGGATGAAATTTCTTAAAAGGTGAAGACTTGTAACACCCGTAAAACTTGGCTACATGAATAGTACTTCTCGGGTTATGATTAGGATTCTTAAGTAGTAGGCCTTACTAAGGTGACTTAGAGGGAGGTAATAGTCATGAAACTTTAAAGGGCAAAATAAGGCATGAAACAAAGAATTAAAAGTAGCTATTGACTAGAAAATTATTTTATGTTAATATATAGTGGAATGTGACATTAGTTTGAGTTGTGATGTAAAAAGGTCAAGATGTGCCTAAACTGATTCGAAAATAGGATACACTAAGGGTCAAAAATTTTAACTAATCTAATGGTGAAGAAATCATAGTTTTCTGACATCGATAAGTATTTCTTTTGAATTTCTTGTGATACGTGCAAAGAAGGGCAAAATGGAGATTTCATGATGCCCAATGGACCAATTATAATGTCAATAAGCCAAAAAAAGTAAATGAGTAGCTTATTAATCTCATTTAGGTGTGTGGAGCATAAAAAGCAAGTCAAGAAGCCCAATCAAAGAAGCCCATACATGTGGCCCATTCTAAAGAGGGAAGGGCCTTGTTTGGTTGAATATTTAATTATTTCAATATTAAATCAAGATAGGAAATTTAATTAGGAGTCAAACAAATATGTCCCTTATTTTATTTCTTATTTTGAAAAACAAGGGCTTTGTTTGGCTTAGCTTTAATTTTTGTCATTTTGTTTCTTTATTAAAGGGTGTCATCCAAACACACCCCTTGCTTTTTATTTCCTTATTGAAATAAGGGCTGGTGTAAGAAGCCTATAAATAGCCTTATCATTAGCTTGAAAAACACAATTGAATCATCAATAATATTTTGTAAGTTTTCACAAAGGCTTGGCCTAATATTATTGGAGAGGATAGCTTGTCTTCTTCTTTTTGCAACAAGAATTGGTTTTCCTTCAAGGTAATTTTTTTAGTGAATTCTGTTCCTGTTATTTTAAAATCAACTAATTACTTAGGTTTCTATTCATATATTGTTTGGGGGTGCAATAGCTTGGAGACTTATTCTCATTCTTGTTTTAGCCATATTGTATATTTTAGAGGTTTCGAGTTCTTTAACCTTGGCATTCTGCATCATTTTGTTCATGCGATTAAAAAGTTAAGCATATTTCTTTTGTCTTTTTAGCACAAACTTCAAGGAGCTCTCAATTGTGAAATTTTATTATTTTTTGTCTTCAGAAGTAATTTTGGTGATCATAAAGATTAAAAGAAAACTAGGAAAAAAAGCCAACCATTGGATCGTTAAATGGTGAAATCATGGCCATCCGTGTGTTTAATATAAAAAAGTGAGCTCACATGTGCATAACACACAAGATCAACATTTCTTCCTCTTCATCCACCTTAGAAGACAATGTCATTCACCCTTGATACACCCTCCCCTATTTTTCATCAAACAACCCAAAAATCCACACAAAACATTTATACTCAAATCGATCCTTGTGATGTCTAGTTTCCTATTTTGCTATTTATTTCATGAGTAATTAGAGTTTTTGTGGAAAAAGAGAAGAAATCAAAGTTAGGGTTTTGAAAACTCAAAAGCCAAGGTAAGCATATTTTTGGGGTTCCAATATTTTTCCATGATATTATAGGTGCCCGAAATTACGGTACGGGTGTTATTTTCAAGTTTTGATTCATGTAGATTTTTTTATGATTTTTCTAACAAAATACCTATTATGGAACATAGAGAAATAAGGGTAAAAGCAAGTTAAAGGCAAAGAGAAGTAGTAAAGCGGTATTCAAAACACCAAGGAACTGCTTTGTAAGTATATTCAGTAAAATATATGTACACATTAATTGTTTGTGCATTTTTAGTTTAAAAACCTATTATGGAAGTTGT
>CANXYI010127353.1:0-10131 GCA_948208565.1 Hura crepitans
ATCCTCAACAGTGTATTTAGTGATCATGGAATCCCAATTCTCAAGATTCTGATGGCTTGGAGTTAGTGAGTGCAAAGGCTACTCCATGCATGTCTAGGAAAAAAAAATATGCGCTCTTGCCACCTTTTGAAGTTATCTCCGTCGAATACTTCAATTTTAGAGAACGGAAGAGTGGGCACTAGAGGCACTATTAGAACAGTAGAGCCTCCAATGGAAGCAGCAGTATAGACAGTGGTCGGGGACCTTGAGATAGCAACAACATCATTTGTATCGTCCATACTTATCCTTAAGATTGTTGGAAAATCGTAATAAGCTTGAGGTGTGTAAGGACACTGTCCTTAAGGATAATTCGCTAACACAAATGATTTTGGCGTATCCCCCAGGATACAACAAGCTCTTCTACTTTGCAGTGGGGACAGTAAACAATAAAAAATAAATACTTTAGAATCCAACAATCAGAGAGAGGTGTGAGTAATTTTGGTGTATAAATAGAATGAAACGAATTGCTATTTATAGGCCAGATAGCAACTATCAGTAGTGAAAATAGGCGATGTGGGATTCTTATTTATAGGCCAGATAGCAACCATCAGTAGTGAAAATAGGCGATGTGGGATTCTTATTTATAGGCCAGATAGCAACCATCAGTGGAGAAAATAGGCGATGTGGGATTCTTAGTCTTTTGGAATATATTATATAAATATTTACAATAATACTAACCTCATACATAATCCTTCCTACGTATTAATGTTAGTTAAAATTGATTTCGATCGAGAAAACCAATGTTCTTACCTTGAAAATAGGATTTGTAACTCAATAGACCCTTTATTAGACTCATTGCTCATTTTCCTCTTTCTTTTTTTTTTTAATCTCTACCTATCATTTTAGCAACCCCCTTCTCTCCACCATTACAAGCAACGCTACTTTAATTTCCCTTCAGCAGCTGTTAACCAAATCTTCTCAAATAGTAGTCGCAATAAGGAGAAAGAAATTCATAATCTCCTTTTATCTTGGTACTTTCAACTATTGAACTATCTGCAGTAGTCAATTCTACTTTCCTCTGCCTATCTCTAAATTAGACTCCCTTTAATTTTAGTAATTTAACACCAATACCCTAAATTTTGAGGTTCCCTATATGCAACACCTAAAATCGTTTGAGAGTTTTCAAAGAAATCACCTCTGATTTTGGCAGTTTCAATCGTGGATGATATCCCTTTTTACCGGTTATTTTTTATCCCATCAAGAAGTTAAATATTTACTTCTAAAATTTCCATTAGATAGGAGCTGCTGTTGAAGATACTATGCTAGCTTATAAGGCTAAAAATACTAAGCTTGGTTTAGAGAGGAAATATAAGAGTAAAGAAAATGAGGTGGTTAGTGAAAAGAAAAAGGAGGAGAGAGAAACAAATGGTCTTTATATAAGGACCTAAGGTTTGTGGAATTACCTCCTTACCTATAAAAATGTTTGATTTAACTTATTTAAGGAACATAAATCAAGGGTAAATTTGTCTTTTTCAAATTAAGCTTAATTAGGGTTTTTAATTAAGTCAATTAGAATTATAGTTAGTTTTTTTTAAATTAGTATTAAATTTTATCTAATTATCTAGCTTAAGTCAAACTAAAAATTAACTATATAGTATTACAAATTAATAAAAAGATATACGAATGTAATTAATAAAATGGACTCAATAATAATTTTTAATAATTAAATATAATCTTATAAAAATTATTGTTCAGGTTGATATGTAGCTTGAGTGAGTAAAAAATATAAATAATATTTCAATAATTATAATAAAAGTAATAATAGCACTAAAAGAACTTAAAAATACTTAATTATTAATATTATAAAAATTAATAAAGATTGCATATATAGTTAAATTTGATAAAGTATAAATATGCTAAAATATAATTAAATTTTGTACAAATTAAAATTAAGATTGCCTATTACTTAAATCAAAATATTCAAACTATAAAATAAATAATTTTTTAAAAATTTTAAATAAATGAATGTGTAAAAAGTATTAATAGCGCGCACGTATATATATCTAGTTTTTGAATATCGAAATATCTCAAGATTTTTTCAATTAACCTGTGTATGACAACGGTATCAGTAGTAAAATTATACAAATTGTATATCTTCTTTCAATATAATTTTTTTACTTATTAAATTCACTTTATTATTATTAATTAATTATTTATATAAACCATGTCTTTTTGTAATATATATTTATTTTTTTGTTTTTTATTTTAAATTAAAAATTTTGAAATCAACTGTATATTAATTAAAATTAAGGCTGTGTAAAATCGAAAATCGAATTGATGATAATTTGGTTTATTTGGTTCAATTTTTTTGATTCGATTCTTGGATAAAAGTTCGATTTAATTAGTTCGGTTCTTAGAGGAAAAAAGCAAAAGAACCGAACCGATCGAATTTCTCAAAACGACGTCATTTTGGAGCTAGAATGATGTTGTTTTGGATTTTTTATACATAAAAAAATAAAAATAAATAGACTTTCATTTAATTCGATTTGATTCTACTTAAATATCAATTTGTTTGGTTTGGTTCTCATAAAAAGTTCAATTCAGTTCTTAAAATTTTAAAATTTCGATTTTCGATTCTGAACCGAATTGACCATTTGCACACTCCTAATTAAAATATATAATTGATTGATTTTAAATGCTATATAAATTAGTAATAATTAGTAAAATGATTAATTTAATTAAATACCAATTAATAATATATTAAAATTAATTATAAAATAGGATTACAAAAATCAAAAATTAAAAATTTAAATAGAATCTATGATGGATATATTCGTTGTAAAAAATTATTTTGTTATTTTTTGCGATAGAACTGTCACAGATTTTTTTGAAAATTTTTTATTTATTAAATAAATTTTGGACAAAAATCCATCGTTGCAACCGTCTCCTAATACTTGCGCTAGATTTTGGCATAGTAATCAATGATAGAATTTAATTTTTGATTGTAAATTCATAGCCATTTTTATTTTCATTGTAAATTCATAGTGATTTTTATTTTATTCTTTTAATTAAATATTTTCTTGATGAGATAAAAAATCTGTCGTTGTTCCATTAGAAATCTACAATGGATTTAGATTTGTCACAGAATCGATCACAAATGGAGGATTTTTTTAGTGGAATGAATATAATATGAATATATAATGTGAACAAAATTTTGCTTATACATATATATTGATTGATGCCTTAGGCACTTAATGTGGCACTCTCTCATCTAGTGTCCTCGGGCATTAAGAGGAGATGCATCACACCCCATATGTGAATATAACTTCTTAGGACATGAAAAATACATTTTGACCAATGAATAGTATTTTTCTTATTTATATAAGGGATTTAATTTGAAGTGAAAATAGTATCATTTAAAACTCCAAAACTTAAGAATAAAATCTGGATAACAAGTTTGAAGGGTATTATGAATGAATAGTACCCATTTTATGGCAATTTTGACTAAGTTAACTTGATAACCTTTAGCCATAATTAATAAAATTTTTAAAGGTTGTTAACTATTTTATGAGGAATTAATTTTGGATAATTATGGGATTTATATTTTAAGAAAAAATAAAAGAAAGAAGAAGAATTTAAAAGAAATAAGTAAAAAGAGGTTTTTCTTAAATGAAAAAATAGGACCCATTGGATGAAATTTTTAAATTAGATCTTAGCCACACACACTCCACTTTATATAAAGGTCATGTTCATCTTCTTCCTTTAAAGAAAAAAGACACAAAAGGGATATTCTTTCTCACACCATTCCTCCCCACATTTTCTCTTCTTTTCTCATCAAAACCCCTATTAAGCCACCACCAAAAATTTGGTTAAACTCTATCAAACACCCCCCAGGAAATGGTTTCACCTTAGATGCTCCCATTTTTAGCCCAAATTTTAGAATAATAAATGGGTTAATAGTGACATCCATTTATCAAAAGTGAGGTTACTCATTTGCATTAGTTTGATGTTTGCTTGGGTAGTCTAAAGAGAAAGAGAAGGAAGAAAGGAGGAAAGAGAAGGGGAAGGAATGGTTTAAGCTTGAAGTATTTAGGAGATATTTTTAGAGTTTTCTAGAAGTGATTGGAAGCATCATTTAGAGTATATGCACTTTAATTTTTTATTTCCCTAATTTTTACATAATATGTTAGATTTTAGGGTTTTGCTTGAATGTATGGTTTGATAGAACTAGTTGATTAAATTGCAATTGGCATGATACTTAGGTGATTTAAATAGTTAATTGAATGAAATGGACTTGAATTAGATAAAAACATTAAATGGCTTAGGGTTATGCATTATGTGTAAAGGGGTTTTCAATTTGATAGTGATATTGTAAAATTAGTATGATAAACATGCAGTTGACATTTCTAATTAATGATTGGTATGTCCAATTGAACAAAATTCGTTGTAGAATTAAAATGCCCAATTTGATATAGAATTATTGTTATGAGAAAAGTTGATTTTTAAATTAGATGTAGAAATGTAAAATTGACATGGTATTAATGAAATTGGTTGTAATTATGATTGGTTAGTAGAATCAATTTGAGGAATTGCTTAATTTGATGTGAAATCCCTCTTTGCCCTATAAAATTTAATTATATGAAAAAAGACTTCGCAAATTAGTAGTAAATTTGAACAATTGATCTAGAAATTATGCAATTGGCATGAAATTAGATTGTTTAGTAAGGTTGAATTGATGAGAAAGTATTGAAAATTTAAGCATAGGCAAAAGACATTGTAAAAAATTGGTAATTTCTTATTAATTGCTTTATTTGATGCTAAGAAATGGAAATGAGGAAATTAAAAGTCATTTTATGTGAATATTGTGATAATTTGTGTAATTGCCCTGAGTATGTGAAATTATGAAAATTTGGTATAGCATGTGAAATTGTTATGGACAAGCTTTAGGATAAACTTATACGAGAATATGTGAATTTGATGGTTGACATGGTAAAAATTAAAAGAGAATTTGAAAATTGAGTGACATGACTATTATGTGCAAAATTGAGGAAAATATGTGATTCTTGTATAAATTAGCATTTATAATGCTTAATGATATTATTAAAGCCTAATGACATGAAATAAAGTGAAAAAAATCAACAAAGAAAAGAAATGATGCAAATTGGAAAAATGCTCAAGTATGCTTAGACTAGGAAAAGTAGCATTTGAATTTATTAACATGCTAATAAGGTAGTTTTAGTAGTTCGCCATGACTGTATCATAGTCATGCATTTATGACCATAGGAGGCACCATTACATCCTAGTCACTTTATTTGATCAAGGCAGTTAACGCCTAGTTTAAAGCACTAATCATGCACGTCTATAATTTATGCTCTATTATGCAACCTATAAATTAGTCTATATTCATGTTGCGTTCTAGTACCGGTATACCCATTATTTGGTCTTATAACACCCGAAAAATATTATAACGCTGATAAAAATATAAAAGTGGCATTAAAGGCTATAATTGTAATTCATAAAAAATAGAAAATAATAATAGAGGATTAAGAATATAAATATGTTAGAATGGAGGTCTTAAAAGAGAGATTTTACCTTGATCAAAAGTGGACTATTGGATGGATAATTAGTAATTGATTTTAACCATCCATCCACCTCATATAAATAAAGGACAAGTAATAGTTAGGAAGGTAGAAAAACTGAACATTCATTCTCCTTCCCATTGCTCTCCAATTTCTATGCACTCATCCTTTATTTTTCCACTAATTCATCAAGATAAAGTATTCTTCATTCATTTTTCTTCCTTTTAATTGTGATTTTTGCTATTGTTTAATGTTCGTAGTGGCTTTTTCTTGATTTTGGGGCTGCTATATCTGTTGGAAAAGAAGAAAAAAAGAAAAGGTTTATGGCCTTATTCGAATGGAAAATGTGTTATTGAGGGCTAACTTGATTCCAAAATGACCTATAGAAATTTTTGAGTATGTCTATAACCTTTTCCTATGATTTTAGTTGTTAAAATTGATTGAATTTGTGTTCTAGAGTTGTCTTTTTTCAAAATTGAATTGTGAAAATTGATGTTTAAATTATATTTAATGTGTGGAAATTGATAAGAGTCAATTTGGATGTGAATTGGAGGTAGAATTGGTGGTTTTTGGAAGTGGTTTTTTTTTTTTTGAAATATCAATGCTAGAATTCTGAAAAAATGAGAGGTCATGGCTTGACCCTTTATGGTCATGCTCTTGACCCTTCTTGAACATGAATAGTGTTTTCTCTCTTTCAAATGTGTGCTACCTTTTAAAATAGGGTCTCATAGTTATGACCCCATATGAGGTCACGCTTGTGACCCCTAAGTTTCAGCAGAAAATGGTTTTCAAGAGGCTTTAAAAGGAACTTTTCTCTTGGAATTTGTTTATGACAACTTGAATTAAAAGATTTTTAAAGTTTTTATGAGAATTTAATTTTATGGCTTCATAGACAAGTATATTCATGTAAATACAAAATGAACACAAATGAGTATTTATATATGCATTGATCCCTAGTGTTGAGTTGCTTAATGAATGGACTTGTTATGTCACAAGAATAGAGTGTAATTGATAGTGACATATCTTTATGCATAAGTAAATGTTATATTAGGTATGCATAAATGAAAGGTACATGATTGATGAATAACCCTATTGAGACTTTGAGATTATCGATATTGTATTATTGACATGTGACCATGAGTTAGACTGTTGCTATATGGTTAAACGTATGCTTTAAGCATACTTCTACGACTAAGTAACAAAAGTGCATGTTAATGAAAAAACTATATTAAAAATAATTGTACACATTGAATACCCTTGTATTTTTAGACTAGAAATAGTATTCGGATAATTGGCAAGCCAATAGGATATTAGTAATACTGCATCTTTGTCACTTATATGTTATTATTGTAGTAAGTGCAGCCACATAAGCTTTGAGAGCACTGCATAACTGATCATTGTTGTAAGTATAGTTATGTAAGCCCCGAGGGCACTGTACAACCAATTATTGAGTGGCCACAAACTGAGTTTATTATTTAGTAGGTACGGACGCATAAGTCCCAAAGACATCATACAACTCGTTATCCAGTTTATGGTGGTTTAGGATACATTAGGCTACATTAAGAAAAGTAAAGGAAATCGATAAAGAGCTTAACCATTGTTGACATGTTAATATAACATGTAACTTATGTGAATATGAATATATTCACCCTTTTTTTTTATCTAAACATGTAAATGTATATATTTTTGCTTTTCATAGTGACCACCGCCTATGAGGTAAGTGAAGTAAGAGCGTGCATGTCTAATTCATACTTATTTGTGACTATTAATGCACTATGATTATTATATTGTGAATTTGAACATATATAATGTTGTATTGTGATATGTGTTGTGTAGTGGTAATCATAGAGTGTTATGTACTTGTAGAGATTATGATGTTTTCTAGGGACAAGAGTGGTTAGTGGAGTCACCAACAGGACCTCTGATCTTCTGTACCAGAAAGGTAGAATTTCAAATCTTATTTATGCCCTTATAATATATTATCCATGAATATTGTAATATTTATCAGTCCCTTATCAATCAAGCATGCATTATTTTTAATTCAATCATATCACTTTTCATACAAAGAAAGTAAATTGCAATATTTAAAGAATATAACAAACATCTTTATACATCCAAAAAACAAGTTATTGATTAGTTGTTATTTAACCTGACAACTACCTATAATTCCATAGGAATTGGTAAAAATTGCCCAACTAACATCTTTAGGAGATTGGTCTTTATTGAAGTACATTTTTCATGTGACTTTTGATTAAGTATAACTCAAATCCATTTTATTAGAAAACATTAATTAATTATGTAGAAAACCATTTTAATGTGAAGTTAAGGTTCAAAATGTAAAATAAGTTATTAACTATCTATTAAAAACCCAAAAACAAGCTAAAATACATAATAGGTAATATAACCAAAAGGAACAGAATAAAGCACTAAAATGGTCCCGATTATACGTCGCTTGGTTTGCGCAGACTTTATGAAGGACTAATCTTAGTTCACGCGGACTATCTCTAAGGAGGGGTCATGTCTGTCCTAACTCTCGATTTAACAAGTAAATCCAGCCAATAACTCAAAGGACAACAAAGTCAAATGACGTCAAATCAAGGTCATATGAATATTTACATATAATAAACAAAATATGAACATATTTAAGACATATAGATTAGGAACAATTAATTATATAAATAAAGTAGAGCTTAAAGGACTATTATACAATTCATCACCTCTAGGTTTGTGCGGACTATAGCCCTTATGATAGGGAGTTTATGCAGACTACTTAACAATTCCTTATGTATGTATACATACTTTCACACATGATATCAACATGTAAGCATAATAACTTACAATCATCAATTAGCAAATAAAAAGATACTCAAAATATGCGATCATGTTTACTGGATATGAGTCCGTGCATACCAACTTGTTATATTTGCATAAAGAAAATAAGTCCGTGTGGACTTTACCATACTTGTGCCTAAGGGGTCTAAGTTCATACAGACCTTACCATGCTTACAATTAGATTCGTTTAATATTTGCTAACACAACATGATATGCTTAATGCGACTATAAGAATTAATTCTTCATTACACCTTTCATCATAATGGCCTACTCATCATGATCTAAAGTGGGAATAACAAAGTATCACCTCACTTACATGTCAATTTTTAGAGATCATAGGCCTGTAAAGACAATATTAAGGAAACAATGGACCTTAGACATTTCCTAAATAAATGTTCTTTTCAAGCAATAGCATGAAGGTATCAAGGTTTTGAGAGGATAATTTTGATTGCCTTTTTTGAGTGAATGTCTCACAGTTTTTCGGATACTCCAAGCCTTGTGCGTGTGATTAGAAGATAATTTTTAGCCTCCCTTTCTCTTTGGTTAAAGAGAAGTATTTATATGTAGGTTTTTTTAAGTTTTCCTTTTTATCCAGAAAGGAGTCCTAATCCTAATAGGATTTTAGCTCCTGGACTGAATAGGAGGAATTTTGCCTCTGAAAAAGCTTTTTCCATTGGTAAGTCCATGTGGACTTGTTTATACTAGTCCACGAGGACTAAGCTTTAGTATGCTGGTCCATAAATTTTATGGGCTGGGTTTTGGCTTAGTTTTTGTAATTAGTCCGTATGGACATTGTCTAATAGGTTCGTGCAGACCTATCTCCTGAAGGCATGTGCCATGCTTGAGAGTCTATCTCTAGCTATCATCATAGGTCAAAGGTGAGGTGTCTACAGTTGCCCCCACTTTGGTGTGTGCTGTGTATCAACGTGCATATCAAAGTATCTAAGTCAAGGATACTTACCTATTGGCTTCTTTTTCTCATTATTGAGTGGGCTTTGATATAGACTTTGGATTGGCTTATGAGGCTGAATCCGAAACAGTGGATTGGCTTGTAAGGCTGAACCCAAAATAGTGGATTAAACTTGGGGTTAATCCAGAGATAGTGGATTAGCTTGTGAGGCTGAACCTGAAATAGTAGATTGAACTCGAGGTTGATCCAGAGATAGTGGATTGAACTCAGGGTTGATCCTGAGTGGTGGATTGAACTCAGAGTTGATCCTACAAGAATAAAATGTCAATTTGGTTGTGAAAAATTGTTATGGTGTGAGTTTAGCTTTTGAGAGGTACTTTGTTAACCTCTACCTTCTTTTTCTTTTTGCTTTTTTTTGAAACTCGATGGTCGTAAGTCCATATGGATAAAGTTGAAGGAGGTTCGTGTGGATAGAATAGAGGGTAACTTGTGTGGACGAAGAGGAAGAGAGTCTGTACAGACTTTATATAGATAATGTTCGTGCAGACTTACGACATGGAAGTCTGTGTGAACGTAGCGTGACAGAGCTATAACCGTTTGTTTTCCCCCTTTTTTCTCATTTGCAATGTTTTTAGTTTCTCTTCTCCATTGTTTTTCTCTCAAGTAGAAGACTTTTCTTGATGGCTTCTCACACTACTAGTGCCTCTCACTCGTCCTCTTCTAATGAGAGTGAAGGGACTCTGATAGTCCTCCTCATTCTTATGAGCATAGGGGCTTACTCTTCTCCTCCTCTAATGGAAGACATTTCTATGCCAACTCCAATCGATTTCG